>NMRB01001634.1:0-19369 GCA_002633025.1 Notospermus geniculatus | reverse complement strand
TTGGGAATCTGGCAAACGCACAGTGGACGCACAGCATCAGAACAGCGAAATGCATGTCAGTGCACTGTACATTCTGTACTGTATGGCATAATGGCGGGAACCCCGGGGAAATCCCGATTTGGCCGAGCAAAAACGCACAATAACTCGCAAAATCTTAGTAAAATTCACTTTTGCGTGTCATATTGTATTAAATTAACCCCAAACTGCCATCGTTAGGTTCTTTTTCGACACAAAAGTGATGAGTTTCACCGAACTATATCTTCTAGTGGATGAGTCAAAGTAGTCCGAAAGTAGATCCAGGTGGTTCGGTCGCCGCATCACTATCCCAGCTATAGGTGGGGGCGCAGTAAGATATTCAAGATGGCGGCGGTGATTTTTCCTCCGGGACTAAATCCCAAACCCAAGTCTCGCAATATCTCGCGGGATTTGGTCCCGGTGTTCCGGTTGCCATGTTGTTTATCATCAAACCCACGTGACCGCCGTGGGACTATTTTCGCCGAATTTTTGCCCGTTAAGATGTTCAACCGTACTTGCTCGATAAGTTGATGCATATTATATATAAACTTACCGGTATATCACCCAATCTGCCAATTACTGATCAATAACGCAACGTTTTTATGCGACCTATTTAGTTCATGCGCAGGTGTGATGAGGCGACCGCATCTGAATTCTCACAAACGGGCAGCGATCGTTGCGCGTTCAAGATGGCTGCCTTGGACTTGTGTCCGAGGGGAAATGCGAGTATCTACGGAAATTGCCGAGCAGTTGCCTTCGGAAGTTCCGAATGGCTTTTATCATGACTTGTGCTGCCACCTATGACCGCAGAATGAAATTTATTGAGGACCATTTTCGCTCGTCGGAGGAGGAACGGTAATACGACTCACTTTGGCCGACTACAAGCCAGCAGCACAAGCGATTTTATCGCCGCGAGCAAAATCGGTTGTTCACGCCAGGTGTGCGCCGGACAGCGATGCGTGGAATCTTCTCTCGCCAGATGCTCACGAGTCGCCGAAAATGAAGCAATACCAAAACTGATATCGCCCCGTCTGAGGTGGCTGGTGAGAAGACCGGTGGCGATTAGATCGCTTGCGATATCGCCTGGTGTACTGCTGGCTTTAGCAATGAAAACGTATTGTAAACGTTGTCGTTGGCTATTCTGGCCGTTGCGAAAACTCACTAAAAATTGAAATCGCCAGGTGCGGGGTGATCGAACCTCCCGTGGTGAAGGTCACACCAAGGTGTAACCTTCATGTGCTAATTCAATGCCGGCCAAGTTCACAAAGGTACGAACACAGCTGCAGGGTGCTAATTCACCTAGACAACCGAAAGAAACTGATGATAACACCCGTTGTGTTGATGACGTCATCGACCGCAGAAGTCGACTTCTTTTGCAATGAGCGGGTGAAGACAACCAACGCAGTCATGACGTTGAAAAAAATCATCAAAAGGCCTGCACTCTTCACAAATATCAATTATGGGAACGATAGGGCATTTATATAGTGCTTTCCACTGTTTACACTCCCAAAGCGCTTCACATTATTACCCTTCTAGTGTACTAGTCTTCCATATGGGTTGACTTTTTTGCGCTCTTACCGCCCATAGCCGCTCATTTTGCGATCATCTGATCTTTTCAGACCTGTTCATCCTGTGCAGTGGCGCCTCCTGGTCACGAGTCCTTTTTTACTAACAAAAGAAATCAACCGCGCCGACAACTTCCCGGCTCTGTAGGAGTTACAACAACTTTCATTGACTAAAAAGTTCAGTTCAATTTTACCATTTCCCACAGTAAATACCCTCTCATCAGCATAGGTTTCAGTGCACAGCCTGGGGGACAGGTTACCATGGATACTACATGTATTTGAGTTCCTCTCGTCAATGTATTGGGTGTCTTTTTTCAGGCATTACAGCCTCGTTCCACGTAGCCGCGGTGATCGCCTCCCTGGTTCTTTATCTGACGGGTTATGACATCATCCACCTGGTGGTCAAGGGCCTCCCTACGTATGACATGAGTGACGTCATGTACAGGAGGTTTTTGGTGAGTTTGAACGAATAGAAGGCATTGGAAGTTGTTACGATATCAAACTTGAAAGGCTCGCACCTGTCCATAAACACATGTAGATTTGTTCATTGATCCACCGCTAGGATTTTCTGACGAAAGCGACAACCCTAACGGTGGATCAGGGAACTAATCTTGAAAAGCACGTTGATTGGTTGAAATATCATTGATTGCACTTTTGTTGTATGAGAGGCAGTGGAGTCGACCAATCAGCGCGTCTTTTATCGGCTGCTTACTGGAAATCACGTGGTCATGGACGTCACGCGTCACCGACCTCAGGAATCACGGATGATTCGTGTCAAATCAGAAATGACGAGTGAAATGAACTCCTCTGTAACAACTGCCTAAGTGCCAACGTCCTATTTTTTCAGGCCTGGTCAGAAAAAGATTCAAATTCTGGTTTCCTCGTCAACATTAAGAACACGTATCCTGACAGGAAGAAAAGAAGCATAAGGGAATACAGCACTGACGATCAGTCGATGTGGGGACAGCTCAATCTCCATTCCCCCTATGGCGATGCTAGAGACCAGTTCATGTTCGGCGCATCTGGTATGCCAGATGGGAAGAACACCGTTTTACAAACACGACCTCCCTTTATTTTTGACGATCATCAAAAGCGGGCAAAGAAGAACAAGACGTATTCGCCGTCAATTTTCACCCGCACTCGCACGCGTTTTAGGCGTTCGGCACGTAGGCCTAAACGCAGATATTACTGCGCTTATTGGCTTCATCAAAACTTTGATTTTATATACGACACGAATTCAGACACTGAAAACATCCTAACGCCGAAATATTTGAAAGCTATTAAGAAATTTGAGACTGCATTATTTAAGGAATTTAAAGACACTAAGTATGGGTCCCGGAGGATATGCTTATGCCAAGATCCGTCAAAAGGGTCAGTATTAGATGTGTTTGACAAGAATCTCACTCACGTCCGCCATGGTGTCGAATCGACGTTTTTTCTTGGGAAATACGGGAGTGTGGACAAGACCACGAGGATTCCTCACTCACATATTACGCGATCTTATCTCAGATTCTGCACGAGTGGGGGATGGGAGGACCAACCACTCTGGGACTGGGGGCATGATGTCTTCCTAAAGAGGGCGGACGTGCTTGCTGCCAAAATCCTCAAACCCGGCGGCATCAGCTTTTCCTACTTCAACTTCGATGTTTACGCGGATAAAGTTCTTCAGACAATACTCCATAGTGATTTGTTTCTTTTTTGTGGCAGTGTTGCGTTCATTTTCGCTTTCATGTGGCTTCAGACTGGTTGTCTGTGGATCACCTTCTTCGGAATACTCAGTGTCCTGACGAGCATTCTGATCGCGAATCTAATTTACAACTGCGTGATCGGGTTCAAATACCTCGGAATGTTCAACCTGCTGTCCTTGTTTGTCGTGCTCGGCATCGGCGCAGACGACATATTCATCTTTGTTGACACTTGGAAGTGGTTGGATGGAAAATACGAACAACCAGAAGACCGGCTGACCGCGTGCTTCAAAAAAGCAGGCGTAGCAATGTTTAGTACCTCACTCACAACAATGGTGGCGTTCTTTGTGAGTTCGTTTTCATCACTGCTCGCCCTCTCGTCATTTGGAACATTGTCAGGGCTAGTCGTGCTCATCAATTACTTATCTGTGATAGTTTTCTTTCCAACTGTGATACTTTCCTACGAGAGTATTTTCGGGTCCAATCAACCCGCTCAGCGTTGCTCAAGACTTACAAATATCTTTACAAAAAGTAATAACTGTATGAAGAAGATTCACGAGGCCATAGTGAATTTTTTCGGAGGGATTTTTTACAATGTAATTACGCATAAATACGGAAGATTTGTGATCATAACTGCTTTTGGCATCTACACGGCGAGCATGTGTTTCTCTACGACAGATCTGAGAGTTGATAATTCTGCAAATGTAAGTACCGCTACATTGTACAGTCTCATCACAGTTGTCTTCAAGGTTATCTCGCGTCATAGCTAAGAAAGACGTTGGGCGGCGCTGCAGTCGTCAGGTTATCTCGAATCATAGCTAAGAAAGTCGTTGGGCGGCACTGCAGTCGTAAAAGATAACTTGGAATAGTAGCTGATATTATAGACGTTAGAAAATTAGAAGAGTTAGGCTCGAGATCACTCGACTATTGCAGCGCCCCCTAACGTATTTCTCCGGCTGCGACTAGAGAATCTCATTACTGGAGATCATGACTAGTGTATCACCGTCTTTATTTGCGGTTATAACCGCCCATACAACTCATGAACTGGCTGTATCATGACGTAATACTAGTATTACGGCTTCATATTTTCAGTATCAACTATTACGGAAAGAAACTCCTTATGAACAGGGTCGGATCAGAGCGTCTCACGAGTTCAAACAGAATGGTTATGATCTGATGGTAGATGTGTTCCTGGTGTGGGGGTTCAACCCCCGGGACATGTCCTCGTGCAACAAACTCAGGTAAGGGATCAGTTTGATTCTCACTAGGAGGCGCTGTCAAGTAGTCGACCAATAGGTGTCACTACGGCCCAATTCAGTTCCTTGCGGGCCCATTCATCGTTGATAGAGGAGAATTTTATAGGGAGATTCAGATCAGCAACTTATCATGTACACGAAATTTGTCCTCGTTGTACAGATTTCGATCCGTATAGGGCCTACGTATAAGGATCCCTGATAAGTCGCTATCTCAACCTCCCTATTGTATTGGTCGGCTAGAACTTAGGTGCCGCCTTTTGGCGATAAGCACGCCTGACTGCATCTACTAGAATTGCTCAGGACCGCCAAACTCAGCTCCTCCGCAGTCCGTGTCGTTCCGTGATGCTCCACTCACCAATAAGGTGAAACCGTCTGACCTCTACGTTGGAGATTGCAGGACCGCAAGTGCAGTGCTGCCACCTATTGACACGGAGGTTTTTCTACTTTAGGTACGACTTTATGAAGCCTTGCCCAGGGAAGGAAGCGCTCGACAGCAACTTTGAGTTGGAATCTGCTGAGCAACAGATGGCGTTGTTGGTGAGTATCTAGAGCAGAATTAGACTAGTACCTGGTCCTACCGATGGTGTCGCTTTTGAATTTGCTGAATGGTATTGTTAATTTCGTTACGTAAAAAGAGTTAGGACGGGCTTCCAGTCTAAGAATAAAATATCTTTGAACGCCCTCTGGTAGCAAGAATAGTACCAAATATCGAAGAAAATCACACCGGCGTATGAACGAAATGGTTGACTCATTTCAGCACCTCTGCCGCTCCCTGAGCAATGCTAATGACTCCTTGGTCCGAAAACTGGAGATTACAAGAGACCCGACCACGAATAGAGTGAAGATGGTTTGTATCATGGAGGCTTTCAACATGTTCTTAGAGGGTTTATCGAAGAAACTGATGACAAACATAACCCTGCCCATAACAAAGGAGAAGTTAAAACCAGTGTTGCCGTTACTGAAAATATTCGGAAATTTGGACATCGACATCGAGAAACTGAAAACACCATTTCAGGTACGTTGAGTAGGTTACAATAGGGAGGTTTAGAAATCAAACGATAAACGTAAACTTTACGACAACGTTATTTTTCATACTACACATTAACCAGATTTATATTGCCTTTATATGGTGGAATGTGCTGCAGTTGGTTCCCGTCGCCAGGGTAATTCCACCATTTTCGTTGCTAGACAGACTCGATCGCCAGGCCCATTGCATCATCAGAATTTCTCATAACCCTCTTCCGCACATTATTGATCTTTCTACAGACGCTGTTGTGGATTTTTCTGGAGAGGTCTGGGGCTGGTCGACGGCTGGTCCGCCTGGCGGGATTCAAATATTTGACGGACGGCGAGGAGGCAGAGGTAGTTGGTTCATATAAAGGTACGACGCCTTATTTCACGTCTGCTCGAAAATCTTCGTCAAATATGGTCCCTAAATACGTAGTTAAGACAGAACGACCAAGACCGGCTGCTGCCCGTCCCGGACACCAAGAGAGGGGGACCAGGCTGAAGCGGAAGACTATAATCTCGCAGTATTACGTATGGTCTCTTACGCCGGTATCTCCTGTTATTCTGCTGTTAGTGTAAAATTTTGTTGTGCTGGACCTACAGCGCAGACGACGAATGTGATACTTTGGAGGAATAAAACCTCCAAGGTGATACGAAATTGTTCTTTATATAAAGGATGATGTGATATGTCGATGTGATGTGATGTGATGTGATGTGATGTGATGTGATGTGATGTGATGTGACGTGCGTTATGCTCTTGTGATTTTACGTCGTTTCTTCTATTATCGGAGTAAGTTCCTGCGATTCTCTCTCTAAAATGGACTGAGAAACAACAATGTTGAACTTTCCTTTTCCAGGAGAAAAATTCACCAACCGCCAGCTCCGTTACATGGGCATTTTGGTTCCATCCGCGAGGTCGGTCATGACCATGGGAATCGACGAAGGCATCGGTCTTATTAAAAACTGGGAAAACTATATGACGACACAGGTAAGTATGGCGGCCTAGGCCCTACCAATGGTATTGACTTTAGAATACACGGTGTACGGACACACGGGTTAACAACGACTTCACAAAGAATTCGCGGCGTCAAGCCATCATGTCCGTATAGGCCTACCGTGCCGAACTCCTCACAGCGCCACCTCGTCTCCATTCTTCCGACCTACTTGGAGCTCTAACGGAAAGACGATGGAATGAGAGTGATCGTTCAGTTCGCAGCCTAGGGGTGCACTGACAGGGGCGTCCATCAAGATAATCGCAGCCTAGGGGTGCACTGACAGGGGCGTCCATCAAGATAATCGCAGCCTAGGGGTGCACTGACAGGGGCGTCCATCAAGATAATCGCAGCCTAGGGGTGCACTGACAGGGGCGGCCATCAAGATAATCGCAGCTGGGGGTGCACTGACAGGGGCGGCCATCAAGAGATGTTTCACTCTTGTTCTGTAGGCCTACATGTACCACATCTATCTTTCTAGGTTTCGAGCTTGCCAAACGGACTAAAAGGGGGTTTCCAAGTGGCGTCAAGTTGGTTCCTTGTCAACATGAAGGAGGTGAGATTTTGTAACGTTGCACACCATATCTCGTGTAGGCCTATTAGAATTTGACATGATGCATTTCCATGATATTTTGTGGCATGATGTGATGTGGCAAACGTTATGTGATATTGTTGTATCCCATGTTAAATGCTACTCACGCTTCCTGTAAAGTGGCCTTTTCTGTACATTTGTTTAACAAAATACTTGAAATAGAAACGAGTTTTTAAGGTGAAAGACATCGCTTCCTACCAGATTCGAACCCACGGACCCTCTCATTAGGCATCAATCGCCAGTAATAAGGTGCAGCACGCCTTAACCACTAGGCCAAATTCCCATCTTCAACAGCGTCTTTCTTTGACAAAACGAATAGAATTTACCGATCTGCCTGCCTTTCGTTTACAGAGGCTTGTTCTGAACGCTGTTACCGGTGTTGGCGTCTCCCTAGGCCTTGCTTTCACCCTGTTGCTGATTACCACAAGGAACATCATACTAGCTGGTGTATCACTGATTACGTTGGCCGCCACTGTGGTCTGTGTTGTCGGTGTTATGCCGGTCATGGACTGGAAGCTTGGGGTGAGTAACAGAAGGAATCACGTTGTGATGACTGAAGTAGACAATGAAGTTAAAGATACATTTAGTCATCTATAGCCCCTCTTTCTATACGGTATATATTATACGGGCTTCACAAAGGGTTTGCGACCGTGAAGCCATGAGCTTTCGCTAAGCCCCCGAAACGCCAACACGAACGTCTATTCTTTTGTTCGGTGCTCTCTTCGTGGCATCGAACAATGGGTTTGGCGTTCGCGATGGCGTTTCGGGGGCTTGCGAAAACTCCCCACGTGTCCCAACACCGTTGTCTTAGTACCTCTGCACAGACTACATGTTGCGATCGTGGTGTACATTATGTAAGGCCCACCTGGCCCCGCCATTTGAAAGGGGTCTACACGTAACCTTTTCATCTGTTCTGTGTTCCAGCCGTTGGTAGCCCTGAACATGTGTTTCGTGGCCGGTTTAGCCGTCGACTACATCGTCCACATGATCGAAGGATTCCAGCTTTCCGATTATTCGTCACGTCGCGACCGGATACAAGAAAGTTTACGTCACGTGGGCATCTCCATCTTGTCTGGCGCCATTACAACTCTGGGGTCTTCGTTTTTCATGTTGTTTGCCCAGATCAACTTCTTGATGCAGTTTGGCACCTTCATCTTCTGCACGATAGGAACATCATTGATATTTTCGCTGTTTTTTCTGCCAGCATTGCTGAGTGTTATTGGCCCGTCTGGAAACCAGGGTTCAATTACTGCTTGGTGCAAGATACGAAAACGAATTGGAGAGCCAGGGAATGGAAACATCGCACATTAGCAGGCGACTGGTGTTGTTGTGGATGTCCAACGAGTGATGCATGTGGACGACTGGTGTTGTTGTGGGTGAGTGATAGCAGACGACTGGTGTTGTTTTGGATAAGTGATAGCAGACGACTGTGTTGCTGTGGATAAGTGATAGCAGACGACTGGTGTTGTTGTGGGTGAGTGATCGGAGACGACTGGTGTTGTTTTGGGTGAGTGATAGAAGACGACTAAAGTGTTGTTGTGGATAGTGATAGCAGACGACACATGATGTTGTGGATAAGTGATAGCAGACGACTTGTGTTGTTGTGGAAAGTGATAGCAGACGACACGTGTTGTTGTGGATAAGTGATAGCAGACGACTGGTGTTGTTGTGGATAAGTGATAGCAGACGACTGTGTTGTGGATAAGTGATAGCAGACGACTGGTGTTGTTGTGGATAAGTGATAGCAGACGACTGGTGTTGTTGTGGATAAGTGATAGCAGACGACTGGTGTTGTTGTGGATAAGTGATAGCAGACGACTGGTGTTGTTGTGGATAAGTGATAGCAGACGACTGTGTTGTTGAGGATGACGCATTATTGCGTCAGCAAATCTCTTCTTATAAATATTTTGAGCTTTCAATCTCATTTTAACTTCTTGCTTATTTATTCCTTTATCGCGGCAAATAAATTCGAAAACATTCCATAATATTCTCAAGTTGTTGTTGTTTTGGTGTTGAAAGCCAAGTTACTTGCATTTAGCCGGACCATAAAGGAATCTTTATGTTTGGACGGATTGTGTTTCTCATGTGATGGAACTGGTGGATGTTGCAGTAAGTGTGCCTGAAAGGTGGATCTAAAACATTGTCCGATAGGGCACATTGAAGGACCAATGAAACGAGGGTATCATGTAGACCAATGATAAACGAGAATCATGATTGGCTAGCCAATGATCAGCGTCCGGCAGGCAGTTTTAGTTGTACTCCAATATATTGTCGCCAGTTTGCCTTCATGTGCCTCAAAGCTACCCTCGTTTAGAATCCGCCATTTTTCAGTCATTATTTTTAGTTCTTTAGTGACATGTGCTGGCCTGTAGGAAAAGGTTTCGAGCGGACAAGAAAGCAATACATACTGCGAGTTGTCGCAAAGCCCCCGCAGCGCGTCCTGCAGGCGTTCCACCAATCAGATTATTCGATAGGCCGGTGCTATTTGCACAGCATGCTGTGTAACTAAGGAGTGAATTCTTATTTACACAGCACGTATTCGATATTCATAAGCATCCCCGCCCACATTTTGCTGTGTAAATTAGGAAAAGATGATATTTTCACAGCGAAATTCTAGAATTCGGCAAAATGAGCCATACATGTGACATTGGCCACTTGCAGGGTACCAGCTTGGAACGAATGCTAGCCTATTTCGATCTCAGTATATTATATAACGGGTTGATTCTGTGCAAGTGCATGGTGAGGTTAATACGTCCCTGACGTGGACTCAGCCCAGGGAGCTCTTGGCAAACATTTGTCATCACAACCAGAGATGTTGCTGGAGGGGGCAGGGGCCAAGTGCCCCCCCCCAGGGGTCCGGAAAAACGTGCTTTTCATGCACATTTTGACCGAAAATTAGCAAAATATGATCTTAGACACCAGACCTACATGTATATGTTACGCATTCTGTCGGTTAGCGTCAGTAGGCTAGCTAATTCCTCTGAGGTTGTGAGTCAGAGTATGGGGATGAGTCCGAATACCAGGGTGTGATCTTCCCAAGTTGTAGCCGTGTTTATCAGTGTCACCACTAAGAAAGGATTAATTAACCAACTATTGCATGTAGAAATTCCAAAGAGTCACAACAGTGAAAAGAAAAGAGAAAAGAAAAAGAAAGTAAGAAAAAAGAAAAAACTAAAAAGGACTACCGGGATTCGAACCCGCGACCTTTGTGTTACAGTCCACTCCATCTTTCCACTGCGCCAGTCAATAATCACTTCGTTGTTTAATACGCCCCGTGCATAAATTATCGTAATGCATCCTCATTATGAACCTCCCGTTTTCATTGGTTAGAATCTGCTGTGCAAGCAGTGCGAGAACTACTATTTTCACAGCAACTTGCTGTGCAAATAGTCACGGCGTATTCGATATTTACCGCCTCCCGGGTTGGTTGAACGCTTCACGACGCGCTGCGCGTACGCCAGTCTGTCACCGCCTTTAGGCCCGTATTTGATGGTGAAAGCTGATCATAGATTAGATCAGATCTAAGGAGCAAAGCATAATACCATAGTACTTTCTTTCTTTTCTTTATTCAGCTACCGATATGAGAATAACTGTGGCTGACAGGCGACCGACTCCGACACAAACCGAAGTCACGATGCATAGCATTCGTGTTACAGTATGTAACCATGGATAAAATTCCGGGATAAAATTAAACGAGTCTGAAAAGATGAAGTTTGAATGTTCGGTTTCCTTGACTGGCACTGATTTTATTACATTTAATTTAATCTTTCAACCCGCATCCCGACGGTCTTTCGCACCCAAAATGTGATGCCACTTCATGTCTGCCTACGCCCTCGTGTGGTGCATACGACTACATGTAGGCCTACTACAGTTACATGTACATGTACTAGGCCCTATACATGGTTTTGTTGACCTGTTCCCAGTATGGGGGACCACAACATTGTCCCCATGGGCTATCCACGCCATGTAGCCGAGATCGCCCCCAACGAGCAGACGCGAGACCTGGGAACGAGGTTGATGGCGGGCAATGGCTTGTGTTCAGTCATTGGTCGAACAATGCTGTTCAGGCTTTTCGTCATAAGCGGTTTTTCCACGGTACAATATTATTGCACAATATGGGGCCCATAAATTAAACGAGTCTGAAAAGATGAAGTTTGAATGTTCGATTTCCTTGACTGGCACTGATTTTATTACATTTAATTTAATCTTTCAACCCGCATCCCGACGGTCTTTCGCACCCAAAATGTGATGCCACTTCATGTATGCCTACGCCCTCGTGTGGTGCATACGTCTACATGTAGGCCTACTACAGTTACATGTACATGTACTAGGCCCTATACATGGTTTTTTTGACCTGTTCCCAGTATGGGGGACCACAACATTGTCCCCATAGGCTATCCACGCCATGTAGCCGAGATCGCCCCCAACGAGCAGACGCGAGACCTGGGAACGAGGTTGATGGCGGGCAATGGCTTGTATGTGTTCAGTCATTGGTCGAACAATGCTGTTCAGGCTTTTCGTCATAAGCGGTTTTTCCACGGTACAATATTATTGCACAATATGGGGCCCAAAATGGGCAATATTATTGCCAATCTTTCTACCACATGACACCCATTTTGGGCCCCATATTGTGCACTGAATAATATTGTACGTGGATGGACCGCTTTACGCATTTAGGGTGCATAACAGAAGACGCTTTATCCAAAGTATGTACGCGGAGACAGTCACAGGTCATTCAACTACATGTACGACACCGTCCTCCAACGCTGGAGGACGACCTCTGCTTTTATATCATATTCTGTGTGTCTCCTTTGTGCTTTATTTCTGGACATGTACGTCACCGCGTGTAGACCTATATAAGCTAACATGCACTGAGCCTTGATGGAGAGAAGAGTTGTAATGCGACGGGGAGGCTCACGAAATATCCCGCTACAACAGGCGAAGACACAGCGACGAAAATTTAGTGAGTTGAAATAGGACAATATTGTCCAAGAGATGATTGTTTTCGTGAATTTTGGTCCCTAGGCCTTTGGTCTGTGATTTCTGCAGTACGTAGGGACGGGGTCTTTGCACTGGATCAGTGGGAACATCATGTCGCTCTCCATGCAGAAACAGAATATCATGGCGCCGCCGTATCGGTAAACCACCCACTCGTGTCCTGGAAAAGAAGAAAACTGCAAGTTGTGTCAGGTATGTCCTGTAGGCTGGAATAGGCCCGATCGGCCGTATTCTAGAACCTTTCTTATGTCTAAGGTTTCAGAGCTCTCAAGGGTCCCTTGGGCCAGTGCTGGAGTTTCAGCTCCTTCTTTGCTGGAGATTAGGGTCCACTGCGGGAGATTTACTATTTTTCCTACTTTATCTGAAAAATACGTTTTTATAGTAATCCACGGAGCTCCCAACTCCACAAAAGGCCTTTTATGCTTCGAGGATGGACGTGGATTGTGATCCACTGTTCGCCTGCTTCATCATTGTCATTCAAATCAACCTTCATTCTGCATTAGTTTGACAAATGCCCACTTGCAGGTGGCGCCAACCAACCTCGTGCCTGGGCCTGAAATCATTCATGAACAGGCAGAGAATACCGCGAACGCAACAAATGGCGCCAAACTATAGGTAAGATCGCGATGAAGTGGACAAAATCATGCTACGTTTTTGGCGCGAAGCAGGATGCGGGAGGTTTTACATGTGAAATGAACAAAAAATCAGCTTATCACTCATGCCCGCGGGAGTGCTGGAGATTAGGGTCAAATGCGTGAGTCTCCCGCCAGATGCGGGAGACTTGACAGGTCTGAGGTTTACCTAGCTATTGTTTGCAGGGCAGAATACAAAAGCTTAAAGTGGATCTTAGAGTAAGGAGGCTTCTAGAATACGGGCCTATGTGTTGTTCCCTCGACATAGGGGTGCCGCCCCCGATGCAGATGTTCCATCGTTGTTGAGCCCAAGGTCAAAGTAGTTAGTCACATTTTCCGCCAATAGATGTCACTGCGATGACCAATATCATCACTTGTAATCTCGGTCACCCAGCTGCTGTTGCGAAGGGGCAGTACACCGGGTATGCATAAAACATTTAAGTGTAAAATTTCCCTTATCTTTTTTTGGAACAATAGTTTAAGAGAAATTTTACACTTAAGATGTTTTGTGCGTACGGCCCCTGGGGTAGCGTTTGTGTCTCAACACTGCGGAACAAAACGGCCGCGCGAGACTACATCACTGGTAAGCCGTTCGTCGAGTGACGTACGCCTATAATTCCAAATCTCACCGGTAGGATTAATACCGAGATCGTTAGCGCCTGTCGCCCATTATCACGGGATGGTCGTTTCCAAAGAGCTGATTGGTCAACAATAGACTAAAAATGGTCGTCAACCAATCAAAGCATTTTTTCATCGGCTTTTCGGGCGATCACGTATGGACGACAGGCACTTGGGTCTAACCCTACCAGCGAGACCTGGAACCAATCTGTTGTCGACGCGGTATAAAGAAATAACTGCGTCACGGGATGTCTTTGATATCACATTTTAGAAATGATTGATGGCAATGTGCAAGAAGAGATACGCATGCAACTTCAATTTAGTAATTGCTTTCGAAGCAATCACTGTTTGCTATTAGTTGGATCTCAAAGTCTGATCGGTTTCTTCGATCGGGCGGTTTTAAAATCGTTCAGAGTCTAGCCATGGGTCGATGATCGCGACACGGTGTTGGGTTCGGCATGGTTGTCTGATCAGATGGGTGGCCAAATGGTTCACTCACTGAAAAATGTGAACACTGAATAGTTATTTACCGTTTTCTAAGACCTGCCTGCTGATCTTCGGGTACCTGGGTTTGACCGCGCGGCTCTGGAGCGTCATCGGCAAGATACTCAAGAAACACTGAAAAAGAAAAAACGAACAGAAATGTTGATTGGGGCTTCGATTGATTTCCGACTTCCAACGAATTCAACGGGCGACAGCGGCAGAGCGTTTCAATAAGATATCGTTCAGAGTCTACTGGCCACGGGCCCAAATCTGTATGTTGAGGCACAGACTAGACATGGTGACAAACTGCAGTGCGATTTTGAGTCCTTCAAACGCGCGTTTACGAATTTACGTGGGTGGCCCGAATCTTCCCGAACATAGCCGAAGGGCGTCCGAGCGAGGCCGAGCCGAAAATTGCGTCGCAGCGGAAGAATACCTTTGGCATATTGGTCCAAGAGTTTCANGTCCAATCGAGCGTTTCCCCATCGCTTTATCTCAAACCTCGTGACATGTATAGCAACCGCAAACCTGCTGTACACGTACCCCTAGGCTTCTGTGACACAAATCAATTCCGGTTCTGTTCTCTTTTTTGGACACCAGAGGGCCCACACCGAGAACCTGTGGAAGGTTCATGCCAGTTCCGAGAAGTACGTTTCTTTAGTGACGTATAGCGAGGCCTTTAGGCTGGGTTTACACTGAGGCACACGCGACACGAACACGGAGACGAACAAAGGTTTCATGGTGATGAATCCTTTGTGAAGCCATTGTTCGCCCGCGTGTCCGTGTCGCGTGTACCTCGATGTAAACCCAGCCATACATGTACGGGTTTCCTTTACACGTCTCACATTGTTTGTAGTAGTACGTGCCCGCTGAAATCTGCACTACTCGCCCAACCAGAAGGCGATTTGTAATTTCTTCAATAAAGGGCACTGTGATCGCTTTGCCTTTAAATTTCATTTGCACGGTGTCGAGACGAAAATTTACTATGCCTTCTGCCCTGGCGGCGTTATCGCGAATCAGTCCGCCAGGAACCACTGGGGACGAGTGTAACCTTTCTAAGGTTGAGTCTCGCGCAGCCAGATCCTCGTCATGAACAGCCTCGGTCTATCTGCAGGCTTCGCGGGTATGGCGGGTACCTTCATCACAGCATAAAATCAATGTAATGTGCTTGACTCTTGTCTCGTGTCAGCATCTCCATAATGAGGAGGTCGCCACTTCTCCACGGAAAGATGTCGCTGCGACCGTATCAGGCCTTTTCATTCCGTCTTGAGGACGTAATCTCCGTGGCAATGTGCGGTGCGAGCATGAAGCCACAACGTCACGGCAGTGTGACGTTGACGTTCCGAACAACGTCACAGTGGAAAAGTTGATACGGTCGCAGCGCCATCAAATGGCAGAAAAAATTAGGCTACCTCCCCATTGCTAATTCCACTGATCAGATAATGACGCTTGTATTTGGATGCAGAGCCGGATTTTAAATGATGAATAGAGGAAAGCACTTTACGTGCCTTCTCTGCCATTTCGCAGGATCCCCAGTTGATGCTATTTCCGCTTTTTCAAATCATTCTTAAAGACCACGCACGATAAATATAGGCATAGACGGTTTAAAGAAAATTGTTATTGATCATTAAGGAGCGGGTGTTTTGACACCCAAACAAATATCAATCACGATAATTTCCCGTCCTTAATTAAATGCGCCACGCGAAACGAGAATTATACAGGGTGAAAAGGTACATCTGCCTGATCGGGAGAAGCTGCAGTGCCGCCGCCCGCTTTCTTAGCTACGATCCGATATCATCCCGGCGACTGCAGCGCCGTCCAACGTCTGTCTTCGCTACGATTCGAGATCAACCCGACGACTGCAGCGCCATCCAACGTCCTTCTTAGCCAGATTTGCGGATAACCGCCCATACAAGACGGGACATGCGTCTGACAGCGACACCCAAGCAAGCCTGTTTTTGGATGGCATGTTAAACTTGGGCCTGTTTTTGCTACTCGTCGAAATTCAACCATCTGTCTGTCCGTTTTCACCCCGTGTCAATGAACTGCACGAGGAGATAATTAGATGCTACAGATAGTGATACCGATTATGGTTGTATGTAACTGCCCCATTGCGCTGGTTGAAGGGGAAGCTGATTTCACTCTTGGGTCCGATTAATATCTCTCGACCGGTATATTAATCTGAATGCACTATAGATATACAAAATATAATTGGGTTGTCGTCTAACGATCCCGCTGTGACGTTTTTGAATGTTCCCCATCTGTGAGTGTTCCCCAGTCTTAATTTGAATGAAAGATGATAACAACTCTCTTATTTGATGCTTTGCTAATCTCCAACTCAGTTAATCTATCACTTGGGGACTTTTATCCTGAATACATGTAACTTGTAAACTTACTGCAAACAGGCCAGTCGTCTTATGAATGAAGAGGGCGGTCTTTTTGCTACTTACCAATCCTGACTTTGACATTTTCAATGTCAAATTACGTGTGTATTGTATCTACGTATAACATATATTTGAGGAAAACATAACAGCTTTTAATTGGAGGCCGGCAAAAACTCACCAACTATCCGTGTCTAGTGGTGCTTTTAATGGTAAGAAGTGCGATCATTATCGAATTATCGAACTCAAGGGGTCAAGTTGAAAATCGCTCCATTATGGAATACTACATACTAGGATGAATTCGTGGCTCTAATTTCTCATAAGCACAAGATTTTTGGAGACGCTGGACCTCGATCACTCACTCGAGTAAGTAGGAATTTATATTTGTCTTTTTTAAAATGCCCCCTGAAACGCCAACGTGAACGCTAATCTCATTGTCCGATGCCACGAAGAGATCGAACACCGAACAAAAGGATAGACGCTAGTCTCGGTCACCCAGCCGCTATTGCGAATGTGGTGAAGTGGAGCAACGTTGCGCAACAAAACGGCTGGCTGCTCGAGACTAGTGAAACGCTCGCGTTGGAGTTTCGCGGACTTCACGGAACCTCTGTCATATTGCACAGTTTTCGCAAAGCCCCCGAAACGCCAACACGAACGCCAAACCCATTTTTCGATGCCACGAAGAGAGCGCCGAACAAAAGTATAGACGTTCGCGTTGGCGTTTCGGGGGCTTTGCGAAAACTCCCTATTTTCTTTTCTTTGAGACCGTCGTGGACTTATTACTCTCCTTCCTAAAAACCTCGTCTTTAGTTTCAGTAGAAAGATGAAGATCGCTCTGTTTGTTGGGCTCGTTCTCACGACCGCTTTGGTCACAGTCGACGCTGCGTGTTACAACGACAATGTCTCCGCCTTGCCGGAAGGTAAGCACAGCTCTTGATATTCCTCTATTTGCATATCCGGGCTTTACAGGAAACCAAGCCTCGTTATCGCGCGTTCTCATGCTTGCTCCCTGCTAGTCGCGCGCATCCAGTCCAGACCCTAATCCTGTGTTCAGTCGTTTTAATTAATAGACTGGTTTCCGTCGTTACTGCTCTCAGCCAATCAGAAATGCCGTTGCGGAGTAAGAAGTGCTCTGATTGGTCCCCATGATTTCGCACCTGGTGTTCTTCCGCGCCCTCCACTTATGTCGGCTGTCATCAGGTTGCAAATAAAACATCAGCCGTCATCATTCTTCATTTTCAGCTCGTACTGAGAGAACTCATGCGATTGGCGAAGGTTTCGTCACGTCAGTTAAAGGGGGATGTTACAAATGTGTATATACATCTGAAAGAGGGGACATTAATTGTTGCGGTATGTAGTAGGCCTAAAAAGCGTTCATAGGCCTACTTATTTTTGTACGGGTGTAATAGAATCCCGTCTCCAAACGAGGGTGCTTTCGAGGGCTTCCCTCAGGCGACATGCGGCCGGATCCATACCTTAAATCTTCCATATCGATACAGCACTGACAAAATGTTAGGGAATCAGCCGCCTTGCGGATATACAATGTTCTTGGAAAACATCCAGATTGATAGTACTATCTAGACTTACATGTACAAGAACTTTACACTTTAAGGCCAAGGCTAGGCCCTGTAGGTGTAGATTAGTAGATTGTCGACGTGATTAGGGAGTTTTCGCAAAGCCCCCGAAACGCAGACGCGAACGTCTATCCTATTGTTCGCTGCTCTCTTCGTGGCATCGAACAATGGGATTGGCGTTCGCGTTGGCGTTTCGGGGACTTTGCGAAAACTCCCTATTACCGCATGGAAATACGTGAGGTCAGAGGTTGAATCTTGTCACAAGGTACCAGGTAAAAGAAATATGCAGCAGCTCCCTGCAGTTGAATATAATGCACGGGATAACATGGTATACGATATTTTCCCTTTCTTTTTTCAGATACAGATCCGACCGACTGTATTTAGTGGCCGAGTAGGCCTAGCGTGCGGCCAGCAAGAGCGTCTTCTGTCAAAGTGTACTTTCATCTCCAAATTTAAGAAAACTCCAGTGTAACTACTGTTTACCGACAATAAAATGAGTAGATGACCATTGATCATGAGTTATCATTCACTCACGGTAATGAATGTACATGTACATGTACATGTACATGTACATTGGCCCTCTTCACACAGAATCAGTTAAAATCCGGATGGAGGCCAGTTTACCTGCTTTTTGTACCGTGACAAAGCCGTGCGAGCTGTACAATCCTTCCCTTTCCATGGTGCAAAAAAATAAGTGAACTGGTCTCGAACCGGTGTAATAGAATCTAATGTCCCCCAATATGTGATGTCCCCCAAACAATAAATTAGACGGATTAAGCGGCACGATTCAATGCGTGATGAATAATAGTGTAGATTTCATGCAATCATGCTGATAATGAAAAGGGTTCTCATTTTGTAAACTGATCGGCCTATTGAAAGATCATCTGACATCAAAATGAAAAGGGTTTTTCAATATCACATACGTGAACTAATTTAGGAAAACATAACTGCATTTTAATGAGACCAAACAAAAACTGACCAATTATCCGTGTTTAAGTATTACGATAAATGTATTTTTGATGATAGAACCTATTAGAAAATCATTACTGCATTTAATGGGAGCCTGGAAAAAACTCACAAATTGCTCTACCCGTGTTTAATGTTGGTTTTTTAGTGGTATGGATGATACTTATTAAAATGATGGCCGGAAATTCCAATTACGTGTCTAGTCGTAAACAACTCGATTTGGGGCTATATAAGGTGAATTGGTCGCTCTATACTTCTCACCAGCACTGTGGCCCAGGAAGGAGTTTTGTGGACGCAGAACCTCCGTCACTAATTCGGGTAAGTAGAAGTTATCAGAGTTTTTGCAAAGCCCCCGAAACGCCAACGCGGACGTGCATTCTTCTGTTCGGTGCTCTCTTATTGGCATCGAACAATGCGCTTGGCGTTGGCGTTTCGGGGACTTGGCGAAAACTCCCTAAAGGGCGGCGCACACGAGCGACTAAATCTGGGCGACCGCCGACGAGACTGGTGGTGCGACTAGACATCAGCCAATCAGAAGCGCCAAATCTTGTCGCTTTGGCGGTCGGAAGCCAAGTCGGCCGACAAATCGGTCAAAATTGTCGCT
>NMRB01001633.1:152960-163373 GCA_002633025.1 Notospermus geniculatus | reverse complement strand
CGGGTTTTCAATTACATTCATTTTCCAGCCCTGTAGGGGGCGCTTTGTAAAAACCACATAAGTTCCCTTCCACTCTGTAACATGGGCCAACGTTGCGTCAAAGAATCGACCAAATCTGATTTTCCACTTTACCACCAGGGGGCCAAAAAGCCGAATCACATAAACTGTGATTGTGCCATTAATACTGAACGGAATCTTCAAAATACATGCCCGTCGGACTTGCACCCGGGGCGACGGGGGACGTTCAATGCTGTGCTTGTTTACACTCAAAACTTTGTTTTACACTTATAATGCAGAAAAATACACGGATCCGAACAACTGCAGAATGTTGCGTTTCATTATTTTACACTGAAAAGTCTAATTTTTATGGTCATTCCTCAAAAACAGTAC
Source organism: Notospermus geniculatus (assembly GCA_002633025.1). Classification (NCBI taxonomy): domain Eukaryota; kingdom Metazoa; phylum Nemertea; class Pilidiophora; order Heteronemertea; family Lineidae; genus Notospermus; species Notospermus geniculatus. The sequence goes on along the minus strand of NMRB01001633.1, from coordinate 162,983 downwards.
AGCCAGCTCAAAGTTAGGGTGGGCAGGTCTGCCTTAGCCCTTAGGAAAGCAAGTTCTCCCTTATTGTAACCTCTCTCTTCCATTTGCAGACGGGTTCCAAAATCGACCTTGTCATCATCCTTGCCCCTATCGCTGCACTGATTGTCCTCTTGATTCTCATATGTAAGTTGACATTTTAAGGTTTCATTTTGACTTTATCAGTTTTTAGTTCACCCGTGAGCTTTTTACAATGGTGCAGCGTCCGACGCCCGTTAGCAGCGCACGTTTTGTAACCACTGGGGCTATTGATCTGAAACTTGTTACTTAAGCCACGTTCACATTTACTGATCTGAGACCGAATTCCCCAGTTCGCATTCGGGAATGCGCATTGGCTAGGCTGGTCTAGCTTAAGGCACGTTCACACTACGAAGTTTTTAATCGATCTCAGGCCGGTCTAGCGAGTCCACTTCTTGTAGCGATCTCAGGCCGATTCAGCTACCCTAGGCCGGTCTAGACATGTGTCTGAACAGTCTGGAGCGATCCAGTCAGCGTGGTAACACTATGCGCCAAACTGTAAAACGAATCGGTCTGAGATCGCTACAAGAAGCGGACTCGCTAGACCGGCCTGAGATCGCATTAAAAACTTAGTAGTATGAACGGTTAATGCGCACTAACTGTTTAGACCGGTCTCAGATCGCTTTAAAGTGCTAATGTGAACTCGCCTATATATACCCAAACGGGTGAGCACATGGTCCATGAACCATTTCATTAGTACCGGTAGTCATGGTAGTCATCTGCTTGAGTGCTGCACACATACAGTACTCTCCAATAATGAGTTCAACATATTCTGAAGATGATTTCCATAACTTTACGATCAACTTGCTCATAAAGGCTAGCGTACACCGCACTTGCGACTGGAAGCAACTGATTGAATCAGTCACTGGTGATGTAGCATTGCCTGCACTTCGCAAATGGAGCATCCTAATCTGATTCAGTGGGCCCATGTTTCTATCTATTGGCAATACATTTATAGGGTCTCAAGCCACCCATTTAAAAGTTAGCTGTACATCAGTTTCCAAGCCCCTGTGCAATGCTCTGATTTTGGTCCAATGATACAGTCAGTACCCAAAGTTCAAACGGCTGTATCTTCCAAAACGCACCATTTGCGGAACTTAAGAATTGGGTTTTTGTGGTCAGTGGGATACAAACTAACGCTGAAGGGGTTATTGTCGTCCTCGGTACACATAAAGTGTACCCAGGTTCGATGTCGTCAAGTGAAATTGTACCCTGGGTCCACTTTCTTGTTACAAACTGTACCCAGGTTCTGATTTAGAGACCTCGGGGCGAGGTTGTTCTCGGTGAAGTCACTTGATATTGTGCCTACAAGTTGGCCGTGCAAAAAGCTAAAGAAGAGAAGTTGGAAGAATTTTATTTTTGTCTAGCTGGACAGTTTTCAACCTCGGATGGTTACAGAGAAAGTTTATCAACTCGCCAGCTAGACAAGAAAACGTGTCATTTCCATGTAGGCCTACATGTGCATGTGTCATTGTGCATGGCCATGATGGGTTTGTTTGATCATGGGTGTCATAGCTTGCTGGGCAAACACTGCGGGCCTTTGTGTTCCATTGTTTGGGGAGGTGTGAAAAAGGGATTATAGAGGGGCAATTAGCTCGCTGTTCCTCCTGTCAGTATAATTCCTCCAAGGTCATAGCAACACGATCCTGGAACCAACATACGCTAATTCACGTATCCCACGAAATCTTGAGAATGAGCTCGTCCCTAGGTCTCTAAATCAGAACCNGGTACACATAAAGTGTACCCAGGTTCGATGTCGTCAAGTGAAATTGTACCCTGGGTCCACTTTCTTGTTACAAACTGTACCCAGGTTCTGATTTAGAGACCTCGGGGCGAGGTTGTTCTCGGTGAAGTCACTTGATATTGTGCCTACAAGTTGGCCGTGCAAAAAGCTAAAGAAGAGAAGTTGGAAGAATTTTATTTTTGTCTAGCTGGACAGTTTTCAACCTCGGATGGTTACAGAGAAAGTTTATCAACTCGCCAGCTAGACAAGAAAACGTGTCATTTCCATGTAGGCCTACATGTGCATGTGTCATTGTGCATGGCCATGATGGGTTTGTTTGATCATGGGTGTCATAGCTTGCTGGGCAAACACTGCGGGCCTTTGTGTTCCATTGTTTGGGGAGGTGTGAAAAAGGGATTATAGAGGGGCAATTAGCTCGCTGTTCCTCCTGTCAGTATAATTCCTCCAAGGTCATAGCAACACGATCCTGGAACCAACATACGCTAATTCACGTATCCCACGAAATCTTGAGAATGAGCTCGTCCCTAGGTCTCTAAATCAGAACCTGGGTACAGTTTGTAACAAGAAAGTGGACCCAGGGTACAATTTCACTTGACGACATCGAACCTGGGTACACTTTATGTGTACCCAGGACGACAATAACCCCTTCAGCGAAACTAACCCACAAACCCAAAAAAGTTTTTGTACTTGAGATGTGCGTAAAATCTTTGTTAGCTCCTGGACTACACAGAAGACAAAGTTTCACTCTCTTACACTTCTCTTCTTATTTTGCAGTCGTCATTGTTTTTGTCATGATGACAAGAAAAAAACGTGCCACACGTGGAACTTACAGTCCAAGTCGGCAGGAGTTGGAGGGATCACGCGGTGTGGAATTGGGCAATGTCTTAAAACAACCGCCAGAAGAACGTTTAATATGAAGAGTTTTGCTAGTCTTTTGGAGAGAAGTATTTATAATGATGCCCGGTTTGTGCAGCGCTGTGTGGTCATGTCAGACGCCATGTTGGTTGTCTTTAAATCGAGTTCCTCTTGACTTGTAGCTGCACATCATTTGCAAAATGAGTACCGGTATCTCAATGCATTGAATATTGTGGCGTTTTTAAAAATGAAAACATTGGAGTATCATTAGCGGGCCGGATCCAGAATCATGGGAAAGAGGGGGCACAGACAGCACACATTGTGGAAAACCTTGGTCAAATTTTAACATCTTTTCAAAATTTTGAAATTTCCCGGTCAATTTTAAAGATTTTCCCCAAAAAATAGAGGGGGCACGGGCCGGGTGTGCCCCCCTTGGATCCCCGGCCGCGCCTGATCGGCTTCTGTTTAACTCCAGTTGGACATTGGATGCTTGAAGTTGGTTGGTGCCTGCCTCATTGTGGGCATAGTCAAATTGTGATCTCAGAAACTTTGTGCCTTCGAGTGTTGCCATCTACTTACGCTTATTAGGCCTACATTGTGTACTGAAATTTTATCAGGATTCTGTGGAATCCAGAGTGATAGGAACGTGGGAAGGATGGTTTTTGGTTGGTTCCTGTGGGTGAAAAGTGGCAGAAGTACCACTGCCCACACCCGTCAGCTGATGACAGCTGTCGGGTGTGGGCAGTGGTATAAGTATTTAGGGATTTAAAATGGCCGTTTTGCCACGCCGCAGTGCAGTGTGCCACTTCACTGTGGTGACTGCTAACTGATCCCTGTCAACTGCACAATACATTACAACAGGCCGAGGGCCTATAATATCAATGCGTTGCCCTAATATATGATCCATTGTCGTTGCCTTGCCATGTCGAATAAAAGGACACATGTGTAGTACGAAGCTTACGAAGCGTAACACGCACAAACCTCAATAGGGCAACACTCGCCTCGTGGTACAATGTGGTAGGTCTGGCAACATGGGCAATCTTCGTTGAGGCGATCATGACGATGGCAGTATTAAGAATACACATATACACCGGCGAACTTCGGAAACGTTCGGTGATAAATAACCTTTGACCCGATGACGTTGCAATAAAATTCTCCCAACCTAAAACAGCCTCAAAGTTATAATCCGTAACACTTTTCAACGGTCTACCCGACTTGGACACTCCAAAATACACTTGTCCGGCCCTCCATAAACAAAATCCGCCTTCACACCGCGTAACGCCGGCATATTGGGTAAATTTATCACATTTCGCCTGAGCCCGTCTCTGAGGTGGAATGAGAGTGAGTGACCCGTGGTATTGATCAGTAGCGCTTCGCGCGTTTGCCGCTACGCGGCGTTCAGGGTCCTTGCGTCTAGGATCGAAAACTCTTTTTGATGTGGCAGGTTTGAACTTAACTCGCTGACGTTTTTAGTTTATGAGATTTTTAGCCTGCTTGACCAATACCGGTAGGCCAAAAGGGCTTACATTTATGCTGTGCTTGGCACCTTTAGCGGTGGTCTGTCGTGCATGTGTGCATGCATGCGTTAGCCTAGTAAACTTTTCTTTGTCAGATGGATAGCGTCTTCAGTTTTTGACAGATCACTGACCACAAAATTTAGGTCAAGTTTGATTTTGGGTGCGATGCAATTCCTATTTCGGCCAGTAGGGTCATTTTGTGAAAAACTTTGAAGGGGTATGTTTTGATAATGGTTTCAGCTATTGCAGTGAAACTTTGTTTGTATATATAGGTCTAGGTTGTAGTGACTCGGAGACAAAATTTCGATGAAATCTGATCCTTAACTTTGCCATTAGGGGGCCGAAACTGAAATCACAAAATCTGCTTTTTCTCCAGAACTGAGAAACGGAACTTCATCAAATTTTTGTCAGAGGTACATGTATATCCAACAAGGACACATCACATAGCGAGAATTTTTGATTTGACCTACCTTTCCAAGGATATCCACTTATGCATTGCATTGTAATTATACATCTCCAACACTGAGGGAAAGGTGAAACTACGGCATTGGAGAATGATGCAGTCACCGTCAGTGGTGCGGGCTGTTGACAAAAATTGGCACTATCGTGGCCCTTTAAAAAAATTATATGAGTAAAGAAAATTGATTGAAAGTCCATCCAGGTTTAGCAGCTATAGGGCCTAGGGGTACTTCAAAATTAGTCATGTGCCTAAAAGTGTTTCATCTTGAAATACTCTTCGTTGGAAAGGACCAATGAAAAGATTTATTCACAAGTCCAATTCAGATATGTATTAGCTGATTATACCTGGGTATTGAAACTCAATTTGTGCCTATTCTTAAACTATGCATCTTTGATAAAACTCTCCCTTGGAAAAAATGTGAAGAGAATGGGGTACCGGCAAACAAAAGAAGGCGCTGATCATCAACTCGGTTAAAACGCAAGTGCGCATGCCTTTGCGATTGTTGAACGTCATCAGGCGTCGTGCGTCATTCTGACGTTACAAAAACTGCGTCATTCACAACCCATGACGTCGACCATTCGCCTGTCGTTTACGCTAAAATGGTCAACTTTATCGATTAAATTCATCATGTTCCCGCGGAGATTTTTGCTCAAAAGCCATGAGATATATTTTAGCACTTCTGTACTTAATGATAGAAAATTTAAATCAGAAATTGAGTGCAATGTTTTAGTTATATTTGGCCTAGAAACAGAATATGAAATAGAAATCGGGTTTCTAAGGTGAAAGACATTGCTTCCTACCAGGATCGAACCCACGAACCCTCGCATATGGCATCAATCGCCAGCACTCAGGGGCAAACGCCTATAACCACTAGGCCAAATCCCCATCTTCTGGCCTAGAAACAGGGTGTGCTATTCAGAATTAATTGGAAAATAACGTAAGCCTCACTTTCAATGACGCAGTTATGACCGAGTTGATAGTCAGCGCCGCGTCGCGGATTAGGTCTGCCGGTACCTCATTGATTGAAAGTTTTTAGTGCGTGTATTTAGATAGGTATGCCACACTTACATGCAAAAACGACTTTTGGAAAAACTGTTTCAGTGTCTGTCCAGGTTCAGAGGCAGTATATTGAAATTTTGATTTGTGCCTATCATATTAATTAAATACAGGTACCGGTACCAGTAAGTTTTGCCAAAAGGGTGAATGTCGTCCTGGGTACCCCTAAAGGGTACCCAGGTCCAACCTGGGTATCCCTAAATGGCACCCAGGTTGGTACCCTTTAGGAACCTAAAGGATACCCAGTTTGAAATTCCCGCCTGGTGAGATACCTGGAATCCAGTCGAATATGCTACGTGCGCTGTGGTGCCGATTGCCAAATCACCATTCTTCAATCTGGAATCTCATAATTTGACTGATTATCGGCTAAATTTTTGAAAAGAAGTTCTTAACTCCTGGTTTTGGTCTAAATTTCCCGTCATTGTCGACCTCAACATATTTGCTTTTAACTTCGCGGCTTCTGGACACAAAAATGCCATCTCTGTAGGACGGTATACCGGCCAGATACTCTTTTAGACGCGAGTCTGGCACTCTGGTCGCCATAATGTCATCTCCATGTGTTACACTGCGAGCATGACGAGCTGAACTGTAAAAGTACCATTAACCTGGATTCCAGGTATCTCACCAGGCAAGAATTTCAAACTGGTATCCTTTAGGTTCCTAAAGGGTACCTAGTACGTACCTGGGTGCCATTTAGGGATACCCAGGTTGGACCTGGGTACCCTTTAGGGGTATACCCAGGATGACATTCACCCTTTTGGCGTAAGTTTTGCTTCTTGAAATACCTGTCATTTTATCCTATTAATCAGACAGTATTAATGTATATATATTTTAATGTATTTATTCATTAGTGGCATTGTGTGTATTGAGTGGACAATTAAAATGTAGTTGTCTTTTGTAGGTCTGTTTTGTATGGTGGGTGAAAATCAGTGTTACTCTGTAATTACCGGTATGTGTTTGTTTAAGGGCGAGCCATCATTGTGAATTTTCATATTGCTTCAATCCAGGCCCCTCTGAGAAAAGCAACAAAGACACCCCCAGTTGACTGTTTTTATAGTCCAATGTGATCACTGTGCTTTATAGACACGGAAAATGGGGAAAGTCCCAAGGATTACAGCTTAATTACATTACGTAATCGNCATATATCTTGTACTTTTATGGTATTTTGACATTTTTTATTTACAACGCCTGGCCACGTTTCAAAAATTGAAAACGTTGGCTCGCCCTTAACCATGACAGAATTCTACTGGCAAAACTTCTCGATGTCCCCAGTTCATGACATCATTAGATTCATATTGAATTTGCTTGATTCTTTTGAGAAGATTGCAGTGTCGTGGGTGATGTCATAAAGGAATCAAACATAAAGGTTCAACTCACAAATTTATTAAGCATTTTATAAAATGTGAACAGTATCTCTTTAAACTTCCAGCAAATTTTGATTCTGACTCTTTCATATGATTGGCATTAAGATCCTTCTTCATGTTTAGTGCAAATTTGTTGAATTCTGACTAGTTTTCATGATACCAGTACAACATGACTGAATTAATGAGAACCCCACGAACGATGATGTACGGGGTAGGCCTAACCATGTACATTTGAATAGGGTTACGTACACTTTCACACTGGAACACTAATGACACTGAAAATAGCTCTGTCAGTTATCCTCAAAAATGCAATTCAAGGCATCACGTTGACAGATTCATGTACCCACCCCCACAGAAAAAGTTGAAGCTCCTGCCTATCACACTATTCACGTAAACAGATCTGCCTACCCTAACTTTGAGCTGGCTGTACTCTTTTTGAGGAATAACACTTTTCAGTGTAAAATAATGCACCGCAGAATTCTGCAGTTGTTCATGTCAGCGTATTTTTCTACACTTTTAAGTGTAAAAAACACAGTTTTGAGTGTAAAAAATGAAATACACTGGGTAGGCAGGTATGCGTAAATCCAAATTCAAGCAGTGACGGACATCTGGTGGCGACACAGGAATTGTATTCACTCAGTTACGAGGGTGTCTACAGCCTGTGGAGCACCAAATTTAAGACCTTTTTAAGTATCGGCAAAATTTAAGACCTATTTTCTTCTGAATGAAGCACCAAAACAGAACCCTGGGGAATGTCAGGCAGTGAAGGGCAAGACTTATTTTCATCTTTTCCCACTGTCTGTTAATTTGGTACAGGCATTCACTTGAATGCAGGCTGGCCCAAATAAAACCTAAGCCTACACAAGCATCGGTAGAAAAAACACCGATAACTTCTTTTCCAAAATTGTCTTGAAGTCAAAATTAAGACCTTTTAAGACCTTCTCACAAAATTGTTCAAATTTAAGACTTTTTAAGGCCTTGAAAATGGAAGTTCCAAATTTAAGACTTTTAAAGACTTTTCAAGACTTGTAGACACTTCACAATTAAACTATGTTTGATTCCTTTATGGTGGTGTTCAGGGATAACCATCTTTTATGGTCATATTGTAGTGCAATTATTAATGTGACTAATGACAGAGAAGATGATCTTTTTCACTTTGGGGGATGAAAATATATTATTGAGATTTCCATCTGATGGAAAACACTCATTCGCATGAGGAAACTGGAATGTTGAATTATAGGAACACTTTGCTACTTAAAGATGAGAGACGCCAACCTACATGTATTTAACCCACCGTTGATATCATAATCAAGTGTTATGACATGTGTTTTAGTCATTCAGAATCAAAGGCATGAATAATCTGGTGCGTTAGTTTGGGACATCCCAGCCTAAGGGTGTATGGTGAAAATGGAGTTAAAATGATACAAAATGATAAATTCTGGTGGCCCCTTATTACTGCGAGTCCTAAATACAGTCAACGGCGCATATAACGGCCTTGCATATACTGGACAATCGCCTATAACGTACTGAAACTGGAAGCCCCGGCCCCTTTTTACGATGCATCGGTCATATGCATATAACGGACTTTGCATATAACGGACAAAAATTGCAGGTCCCAATCAGTACGTTATAGGCGACGTTGACTGTATTCAAACGGAACGAGTTTAGAATGCCCGATCAGTGCCCAAAAAAGGTCATCAATTGACGGAATAAGCCGCATTGTACAATAGGATTTCCATTTTGTGCCATGGAGTAACGTCACTTCCGATCGGGGATTCTAAACGTTAGCCTATTAAACTGAATGCTGAACCTACTAATAATCATGATTTCAAAAGCAGACAAAACAACTAAATTTGAGGGCGGTCTCGATATTAAATTTGTTGTTTGTTGCATAAACAAATGAGTGAGTCTGACACTCTCCGTGCTGATGTATGACTGAGGACAATTTCTCCGCATTTTTCAGTGCATATTTCAGTTCTAGTGATTTGCATTTATGTGTATGTTAATTATTATATATTATTATTATTATGACAGACTGTAAATAATGTATTTTTGAAAGTCATGTACATAGTGTACTTACATGTATTAGCACCTTGATTGTAGTGTTTGTGGCTAAGGTTGGCTGTTTAAATCTAAATTTGTGTCAGCCTGTAGCCAGTCTTGGAATAAAAATATAAGTGCCTATCACCACTGAGGTTGTCTGGTGGATCCTGAAAATTGAACCTTGGTCGTGTAGCTCTACCCATTGCAGTGAGGTCATGAGATATCCTGTGACTAGGGCTGAACGTGGTCATGTGTAGGCTTACCTATGGCAATGAGGTCATGAGATATCCTGTGACTAGGGCTGAACGTGGGTCATGTGTAGGCTTACCTATGGCAATGAGGTCATGAGATATCCTGTGACTAGGGCTGAACGTGGGTCATGTGTAGGCCTACCTATGGCAATGAGGTCATGAGATATCCTGTGAGAAGAAGACTTATGGTTAAACATATATCCTGAGACAGGCATAAAGAATTCTATCCTGAAAGTAGGCCTATATAAAGCCTTGCCTTAGATCAATTTTTTTTCATGTGCACATCTAGCATATCCAAAATGAAATGGCCAGGGCCATTGTGCTCACCTCTGTGACAGAGTATGAAGTGTGAGTAGCCTGGCGATACACTGAATGGTGAAGGATTAGTGCAGAAACATCGTAACATTTACTACCGATGAGATATGGCCAAAGTCAATTTTTCAAGATGGCCGCCTGGCAGCCATGTTGAAGTCCAATCGAACCGAAATTTGGCATATAAGTAGACGGTACCAAGACACATATTTAGGCACGGTTAAAGCATCCTAGCTACCACTATTTATGAGGTGTGGGTCGAAGTCCATTTTTCAAGATGGCTCCCTGGCGGCCATATTTGACATCGAATCTGCCTGAAATTTACCATATATTTATATGGTACCTAGATACATATTTTGACAACGTT
>NMRB01001633.1:120874-135986 GCA_002633025.1 Notospermus geniculatus | reverse complement strand
TTGCTCCCGCGATATTTTATTTGCATATCTTGTCATGTCCTGACTTTAACTGAATGAAAATGATCATGCAGTCATGGCAGTGACATAAGACCCCAGCCATCATGTCAGTATGGAAGAGGCCATCTCAAGCTACTCATGTTCCTCACTTGGATGGTGTCTTTTACTTTCCCTTGCAAAGGCACAAGGTACAAGGCACCAGGGCTTACTGTCTCATGCGACAGACTGAAAAGCCAGGGATGATCAATCCCATATGGACCGGAATTCGACCCCCCCCCCTTCTCGACAAAACCTTTCAGATATTAAGTTCAGGTTTTTAAAATGCGAATGTCTCTTCAAATGACCAAACTTTACACCCACTTTGAGCAAGTAAAATCATGTTATATTGATTATAAAGATTGATATCTGTTTAGTCATGCTCCCGGTGTAACGGTACAGAGTGTCCCCCTGTAAAAAGTGTCCACTTCTATTGTTGAATGACGGAATAAGCGGCATGAGAAAACCAATCCCCAGAGATTAGAATGTAACAATAGGATCTTTTGTTCCCCGGACAGTTTTTCCTGGGGACATTCTTTCCCTTTACACCTGCACAAACTCAGTGCTCCTTACTGGCCAGCTCACACTTGAAAAACAATGACGTTCACAGCACAAGTGGAAAAACTCTTATAACCCTGCGGTACGTACAAACAAAATTGTTCAAAGTGTCAACTAAATGCCTGATATATGTCTTTTCTAAATAACCTTTCAGTCTGGTCACTTGTGACGTTGATTATCTCGGGTGAAATCGAAAGAACCACTTGAATGATTCTTTGATATTTTCTATCTTTGACACTGACCTCTATAAATCATTGCTTTGAGGGTTTTGTTTTCTTGACGGGGATGATTAGGACAAGGAGGTCTCCTGTCCTGAAGTAGGACACCACCGACGCCCTTCTTTCCTCCCCTCGAGTCATAGAGGGTCTGGGGAGAAATGCTTTGCTTGCCAATCACAAATTGACATCGACCTTGCGACTGGAAGCAACTACCGGCAATGGCGTTTCCGGCGACGGTGGGCGACTGGCTGGAAACAGCAGTAACTGATCAGATGCTCAAACAGGTCGATGTGCGCGCCCCGGCAACGCTATTGCCGACCGTTGCCGCTAGTTCCAGCCAGTTGCTCATGTTCTACTCGTTGCTTCTAGTTCTCTTCAGTCGCTGTCGATGTGCGCGCCCTGGCAATGAATTTCCTTTGTTTGTGGAGCACACCTGGTCATGTGATGGAATCCCGAGTGGTCCGCTCGGAAGACATCGACAATTTCCGTGTAGCATCCAGTTCGGTTGCCTCATTCGGAACGATCTGAGGCGAACTGCTTATCTATCCACTGGGCGGCGCTTTTCACCTCGGACACAAGTCCAAGGCAGCCATGTTGTTATCAACAAACCCACGTGACCGACCGTGGAACTATTTTCGCCGAATTTTGGCCTGCTAAGATATCCAACCTTATTTCCTGGATAAGTTGAGGCATATTATATATAAATTTACCGATATGTCACCCAATCTGCCAATTATTGATCAATAACGCAACGTTTTTGTGTGAACTATTTCGTTCATGCGCAGGGTGTGATGAGGCGACCGCATCCAAACCACCAGAAACGCATTGAAATCGTTGCGCATTCAAGATGGCTGCCTTGGAATTGTGTCCGAGGGGAAATGCGAGTGCTCAACGGAAATTGCCGAGCAGTTGCCTTCGGGAGTTCCGAATGCAGTTGCCTGTTCGATGTGCGCGCTCCAGATTGAAGACTGGATTGTGCCACTTGCTACCGCAATTACCAGTCGTAACCGATGTGCGCTGAACGCGCAAATCGATAGCGACTGTTGCGTTCAGTTGCTTCCACTCGCAAGGTCGATATAGGCTTGCTGTGAGTACACTCCTTGTGCAGTGTCTTCTCACTCATACCTGTCGTTCACAGACACTGCTTACAATAGCCAGAATCCCGCGGTATTTTCAAAACGTTCGTCTGCTACAGTCGCCGGAGATTTTTGACGGAGTTGGATGTGCTCCCTCGGTTTTGGTCAGTTTTGTAGATTTTTACTGGTCGACAAGGGTAAGACTGTGACAAGTTTGCTCACAAATGTTGCGTGCATATTGGGAATACTTTGTCAGGAAGTTTTTACTTTTTTGTGTGAAATTTGACGTTTTCAGCAAAATCGGGATATTCACGCCCCCGCGCTCTCCGGCCGCCTGGTCATGGTCCGGAGACGGTGGTGATTCGCAAAAATTGCTTTCCTTCGTCGTCTAGCCGCCAAGAAGTCTATTTTATCACATGTTTGGGTGGATAGCCTTTCATCGTTCCGAGTAGGCCTAGTTCTGAATATAAAATTCCATGTTTTCATGGTACCCGTGCCGTACAACATGGCCGTCTGCCATGTCTGCTGCAGCGCACCAAAATACATGTAGGTCAACTTTTTGGCCTTGAAAATCAACGGAAGTGAAAGTCTTTGCATATAAATGAATGATCATCTTTTGTATTACTGTCATTCTCTGAGTGCAACCGCCTCACGAAATAGAGTAAGCCAAGGGCCACGCCTGCGCGAAACCGGAAGTATACGCTGACGTCATGTTTGTTGAATACATTGTTTCAGTTCAAGGTCACTTGAACACACGGCCGGGTGGATTCCCATAATTAAATAGGGAGAGTCCATCTTGGAGAGGTCCAAGGGGTGATACACAGGAGTCCGAGGAGGAGATGATCATTTTTTTCACGCAAATGCACAGAATATGGCCTTCAGAGAAAAATATCGTCTTCCCCGCTGTTTTCCTCCGACTAACAAATATTCGTCGCAAAATAATCTTGACACGCTGCGCCTCCTCTTCGTGAAGAGTGCTTGCCAGTAGCGACCCTATCGCCGGGCGTAGCAATTAAGTTCAGCTAGATTTTAGTAGTGTAGACGCTAGCCGGGTCTCAGGCGGGTTTTTTTCAGGCCCGGGCTTGACACGGGCTCAAAAAGCCCGGGGATTTCTATGTAGTGTAACCACAGCTAGTGTCACGTGCACGTATCGACCACGGTAGAGCGTGACGGCCCAGTCTGTACAAGTGGCTTGTTTGATTTGCAGTGTCTGGTATTTGAACCATGAACATGTGGACTAGGCTGACATGACCTCTTGCAGTCACTTTCACAACATAACGTATTCGGAGTTTTTGCAGCATGTCTCGGCCGACCGAATCGAAACTATGAATTGTGGTATGTTTCAAACCCACCAGCTTTTCCACGATCATGCGTGATTGACATACCCGACTGAGCTGACCGCATCTATTTCGGGTTCAATAAAAGCCATCAGGCCTACATGTTGACAGAGTATGTCTATTTCGTGTCCTGCATACGGGGCCATGCACTCAGGGCGTTGGTCAATGGAACCAAAATGGCGGATGGGTTAGGAATTTGGTGAGGATGGCATGTAAATTGGATTTTATCTGCCTTTCGGAGTTTACAAAGTGATTCACGTTATGCAGGTAAGTTGGAATATCATCCGTTTTGACAGATCATGATTCTTTTTTGTGTTTTCTGTTGTTAGGGAGTGTTTTAGGTCTACTTTTTGCCAGTGCTTCTGGATGTACATGTACATAGACAGATTGCCAAAGTCGGCCATGTTGGACCAAAAGGCAATAACAAACACTGAGTGTACAGTGAATGTACACCATTGACAATGATATACAGCATGTTTTAAAACCTGCAATTTACACAAAACTTTCATGAAAAGTTACAAAATGAACACCTCCTCAGCAGTGCTACATGTGTTATGAACCGTTCCCAGGCCCAAATGTTTGCAGATATTTCCCACAAAAAGTTTTAAAAGACTTTTATTATGCCTTTTTTATGCCAAACCTCAGCCCCAGGTGTGTTGGTCCTATCCCACATTGTGGAATCATGATGATTCACAAACCTGGACCCAAGGTTGGTTAAGCAACAAAAGTCTGTTTTCTCTTTTCTGAATTACACTATTTTACCGAAAGTAAGCCAAGGCTTAGTGCATATTAATGTATTTTTACTGATGGTTATGTTTTCTGAGACATTTTCATGGCAAACTTTCATGTTTTTGCACATTTTAAAACATGCTGTACATCAATGGTATACATTCACTGTACATTCAGTGTTTGTTATTGCCTTTTGGTCCAACATGGCCGACTTTGGCAATCCGTCTATTGTATAGGCTTGACCCTATTGTCTATGTATGCCTACAGCACTGTACTTGTACTGACCTGTGGAGAACTCGCCATCCTTCCAGCTCGACGGCTTTCACGCGAATGACAGCGACACCTAGGAGGTATTTGGGGTAATGGTGGTCTGACAGAGGTGTTGGATGAAGGACCTGGACGTTTGAACTTCATCTACCTGCCGCGCCACGCGCTCTGGCGCGGTAGGTATTTTTTTATTCAGCCGAAGCGCTGGCGTAATGCAGAGATGTCAGCTTTAAAGGGCCTCTAGAGGCAGCTTTTTAGTGCATATTGATATGACTAACACAGAATTGGTGGCATAAGGATGCAACTTGGACATCATTTTTGAAGTAAAATTTCATCAATGTCAACATTTGATTCACAATTCATGAGTTCATGGTTACTAGCGCCACCTTTTGTATAGTGGAAGTACTGTTAGTAGCCTAATAACAAGCTGCCTCTTGAGGCCCTTTAAGGGCTAGGTTCAGTGACCAAATTTTCTGAGTCCAGTTTTTGAAAATGTCAAATATCTTTGAAATGACCTAGCCATTTTAACTTGCAGCTACACTAAATGTATCAGAGGGACAGTACAGTGGAGTTTGTCACTTGCTCAGCGCCAGGCCAATTTCTTCTGCTGTGTATCATGTAGGCCATGATACAGTACATCATGATGTGCATGAACTGATGAGATCATTGTTTACAAAGTTGATTTTATGTTTTTTAAAATATTGTGAGGAACTAGGCCTAGATCTCGTAGTCCTATAGTTCTGAAAGTTTCCATCCCTGTTCAGAGGGGCTTCAGTTTCAAAATACTGGATTGTTCCCCCAACACCGCTCAGTATACAAATCTAAATTATCATACTGAGGTAGCGGACAAGGGCCTATTTTACACGCCTACCATGTTGATGCTCTTCATTCATGAATGTTGATTTGATCAGTTGTATCCGCGTGAACTTGGCCAGGGATGCGGCCCTGGGAATGCGGTCAACTTCTGTGTCACTCTGAGCGGTATTGGGGGAACAATCCGGTAGATTACCCTACATTTAGTGTCAGATTATAGTCACTGAATTTGCAAACTTACACATGTTTTCTGCAAAAAATACCTTAGTTAATAATTGGCATAGCCATGCTAAAGGNCCCCCCCCCCCCAGCCTAAACATTTTCAGCATTTACCATCCAGACAGAAAATTGCCACCCGGCCCAAATCTTTGATGGAGTACCAGGGTAATAGTTTTTCTACCAGGCCACCCAGGGAATACTACCAGCCAAAATCAGAAAAGTGTACCACTGAGCCTGTTGACTCTTTAGCCCCTTCAAGATAGGCAGGTGCCCACCTTTATTTGGGGAGCACGGTGGCATAATGGTTAGGGCTGTGGACTCGGAAGGTCGCGGGTTCGATCCCCGGCCGTGCCACTCTGTAACTCTCAACTGGCCTGAAATGTCCATCGTGTGCGCTATATTGTGGCTGCCCTTTGGTTTCTACAAAAAGGTTTCTGAATCATAAGCCCTTGTTACACTACATGAAAAACCCGTGTCGAACCCGGGTTTTTTCTGTCCACACCTGTTAAAAACGCGATGTAATAATCCCCTCCGAGCTCGAACGGTTTTAGGAGGGCTTAATTTAGGTCCCCGTCACAAAATTTGAGTAGTGTTGACGGGCACCGGGCCTCAGGAGGGATTTTTCAGAGCCGGGCTAGACCCGGGTGTCAAAAAACCCGGGATTTCTATGTAGTGTAACCACGGCTATTGGCTGGGGTAATAATGTGTGAAGCGCTTAGAATGCGTAGGCCTACGCTATGAAGCGCTATATAAGAACTCACCATTATTTTAGCGAAAGGCTGCCTGTTGGCTGGTCTTTTCTTTTCAGAGTCCTCTTTGTTTTACAGGACCTTATGGACCCTTTAAAGCACCACTGTATTGAATCTGAAAAACGCAAATCATCGCCGCGATTCTTGACGTCAGTGCACGACGTCACGAAGTGTAAAATGTACTGCGCTCTATCTGAATACATTAAGAGCCCTCCCTGCAGATTTTTTCATTGTGTGCTGAAAACTAGGCCTTGATTCTCGGAAATACGCATCAGGCAGGCATTTTGGGGACCTTCACGATGCTATGAGACCTCGACCAGCATTCTCCCAACACTTTGAAAATCCAGTAAAATTCAATACTGTGGGGCTTTAACCCTTTGGGAAAAGTTGAAGTTGATATTGACTTGTTTCTTTTTTTCAGTGTGTCTCTCTACTGGTTGTTATGATGTGACAAGTCATCAACAATCATCTAGAAATTCCCAATGGGACAAGGCAGCGAGACACATAAGGCAAGTAAAAATAGTGTTAACATTAAAGGCGCCACTCCACGTGACAGTTTTCTATCGAAAGTTTGCTGTCAGATAGTCAATTATTGCTGTCAGACAGCAATAATTGCTGTTGTACAGTACTGTATGGCCTTCCAGGTCAGTTCTTGACAGGCCTGAATGAGGACTTGTTGGAAGATTTGCCACATTGTCCCTGTTTTTCTCAAGGGATGGTTCTTCCACCTCCATGAGATCATCCATGTGATTGTGCTGAGGGGATGCCATCACCTGTTGTGGATGAAATCTGATGCTGAGGAGTTGCTGCATGGATGATTAACTTGGTTCAGGTGTTGCAGATGGCGGTGTGTGTTGCAGATGGCGGTGTGTGTTGTGGACCTGTACAGCGTGATGCAACTGTTGGAGTGACTGCTTTTCTGCAACACCCTGTAGTAGGAATATTCCTGTTAAGGCTTATGTAACATGTGTAAGCAGCATAACTCCATACATGTCACCAATAGGGATTACTAGGCTGACCTGAACAGGGCTTTGCATAATCCCCCCACAGGGTCAGTGTTAAGGGCTATTGTGAGGGTCCGGAACAGTCTTAGGGCACTCCACTGTAGACCCTTCATGAGGACAGACCACTCCCAGCAAGCTGCTGCTGTATGCTGTACATTGAGCTGTTGAGACACTTGCTACCGGTACCATTGAATACTTCTCTCTACTGGGCATTTGGACACCTGAACGTGGCCCGAGGAACGGTGTACATGTACAAACAGAACCCCGCGGCGGCACGGAGAGCGTGCCCGCCGTGGCGAACCGGGCGGAGTTCCAAACCAGAATGAATTCAATAGGATCACTCCTCCAGCACATGACGTCACACCACTTAGGAAATTGGACAAGGCCTCCAACCATACATGTTCCTGTGGCCCGTTTCATAAAGTGATTTAATCTAATGGTACCATTAATTCAGTGCATTTTCCATTTGGTTAAAGGTACCATTAGTTTAAAGTCACTTTATGAAAAGGCCCCTGGCCTACAACATAACTGATGAAACTGTGGGCTTCATCATAAGAATATTATGCTTTGCTTCATACAAAATAAATGGCTAATGTTAATTTTTATTTTCAGGTCAGAAAGTTCCTTCGCCTATACCGAGCAGCTCCAGTGCGCGGCACAGGTTGAACCTCCCTCTTCCTGTCCATGCAAGGTCGGTCGTCTTCCGCTTGGAGTGGAGTCACCAGTAGGCCTACCTCTGCATGATGAACGGGCCTCAAAGGTAAGCTATGAACTCACGCCAAAAGGGTGAATGTCGTCCTGGGTACCCCTAAAGGGTACCCAGGTCCAACCTGGGTATCCCTAAATGGCACCCAGGTACGTACTGGGTACCCTTTAGGAACCTAAAGGATACCCAGTTTGAAATCCCCGCCTGATGAGATACCTGGAATCCAGGTTGATGGTACTTTTTTCCGTTCAGCTCGTCATGCTCGCAAGCTTAACAGGTGGAGATGACATTATGGCGACCAGAGTGCCAGACTCGCGTCTAATAGAGTATCCAGGCTCGCCGGTATACAGTCCTACAGAGATGGCATTTTTGTGTCCAAAGGCCGCGAAGTTGAAAGCAAATATGTTGAGGTCGACAATGACGGGAAATTTAGACACATTGACATCAAAATTAAATATCAGGTCAAACTTCTTTTCAAAAATTTTGCGGATAATCAGTCAAATGTTAAGATTCCACGGATTGAAGAATGGTGATTTGGCAATCGGCACCACAGCGCACGTACCATATTCGACCTGGATTCCAGGTATCTCACCAGGCGGGAATTTCAAACTGGGTATCCTTTAGGTTCCTAAATGGTACCCAGTACGTACCTGGGTGCCATTTAGGGATACCCAGGACGACATTCACCCTTTTGGCTGAACTCAGGACAAGTTGGGTAAGGCTTCCCTAATTTCTGTGATTGTCAGCACGAGTGTTCGTGTCCGCTATGTCACTGAAGTGACTTGCTTTTGATGCTGAAACTGAAGATAGTTCTGCCCTTGGGGCTTTTTCCATATTGAAATATATCCAATGCTTGATTCAGTCACGACATTTCCAGTTTTCTGTTGAAATTTACATGTCACTGGATCCATGATGCCCCATGTGCTCTCAAATGAGAGCTGCCAATGGATGATGTTGACAAGAGTGGCAATCATCATCAGAACATCATGCTTTGTTTTCAACTCTGAATGAATAACTAATGTTCACTTTCTTGGTTTTAGGTCCGAACTTTCACTGGGTGAGACTGTCCCCCTCCAGCTCCAGTGACATGGCACAGGTCCGTCAGCCCTCCTGGCCATGCAGGGTGTGGTCCTCCACTTGTGAGGATTCACTAGTGGCACAAATGAGTGGGTCAAGGTAAGCTAAATCAGGAGTCTTTAATTTACGTGAATGCCGACATAACTGTGGCAAGTTCCTGTCATGTGAGTCAACTGAAATGACAGACCTTCAGCTCTGAAACTAAGAGTTACTGTCTCTAATGCTGCGTTCACACCTATTGTGCATCGAAATCAGTTTCCGTAAATCGAAATACGGGAATTGATTTGGTTACGTCGGGTCGGGTCACACTATAACTAAACCGATTTCGATTGGAAACAAAACGCGTCACACCCAACCCGCGATGAAGTGTTTCACGATAACTGTTTCGATTTGGCTATTTCGATATAAATACCGGTTTCGTTGAATAAATATAAAAGTGATCTATTTCGAATTGAGTGTGACGCGTTATCGGAATAGGCCTTTATTGCGAATTCGATTCGATATAAAACCCGGTGTGAACACGGCATTTCATTTCTCCATTAAACTTGCATTTGCTGAAGATGTCATCGCCATTTTGGACACAAGTCATGAGGTTTCAACTTTTCTGTTGAAATTCACTTGTCATGTGTCCCTGTTCAGGTGATGTCTGCCTACTTGATCAAAACAATCACAAAGATTAAAGCGAATGGCTCGCAGGGTTTGTTTTGACTTTTGGTGGTACCTCCCATAGAGAGTGAACCTAGTCTCCAGGCAAAGCCGTGCTCCAGTCATAGGCAAAACGTGTGCAGATATGCGAACGCGGACCTGGGGACGAGGTTCCATTAAAATTTGTTAAAATGGGTTAATGACAGTTTCAAATTCAGTCGGTCAAAATGCACATTTTGTACTATTCACATTGATTTCGAAGCGGTAGATTTTGCATAATACGCCTCCGAAGTTTGGCTGTCTAATGCATTTCCCATTAAACAAAAAAATCCTTCTTTCGCCTTTTTAGCTCAGCTGACCAAAGGTCAGCGGAGCTAGTCAAATAGGTATTCAGTGGCGTCAGTGTGTCAGTCCAGCAGTCCACCAGTCCAGCAGTCCAGCAGTCCATCTGTCCAACTATGCCCGACGTTTTGTAACCGTAATAGCTAGAGACTCCAAATTACATCTGAAGGTAGCCCTTGGTGAACTCTCCTCGGAAACAAAAAATGAGCGCAATTTGACCTATATTAGGCGCACCAGGGGGCGTTTTGTGTAAAGTGAAATATCGCAATATCTCAGTCCCTATGATAAATATGTAGACAAAAAGTGATGGGATAGATAGGTTGATATATTCTACATCAGTTCAAAGGGAAGTTAATGCCAGATCTGTTCACCAGGGGGCGCTATTCAACAAAATAAAAAACAGGGGTATTTGAATTTTCGCGCCTTCTGCGCCAGCGTATCATTTGCCAGTGTCTGACGTCATCATCATTGGAATTCACAGCTAAGGCCAGGAGTCTGCATTCAGCAGTTCAATCGTCTACTTCGAAGGAGTTCAGCACATCTAAACAATGAGACGCTAGGTAAGATCTTTTTTTCATTCTAAGAACCTAATGACGCAATGATTACCAATTAAATGGCCCTGGCATNATCAATGTTGTTGAGGCCATTCATAGTGCCTCCGGAATCCTCAGGGTGGCCGAGAGGCATAACTGCACAAAAATACTTTCGGGAAACCCATGTAGGCCCTACGACTTCACAATGCATCAGCAGCAACAGAAAGGCTAGATCTACAATTAAACATGTGGTAGGCGTAAGTAGGCCATTCGCCAAGGATTGTAAGGGAGCAAGCTTCCTATTAACCCCTTCCCAATCAAGGGAAGGGGTTAAATAAAGGGGTTAAATAAAGTATCTGACATGTATCTCGATTCACCAAGGATTTTAGGCCTGTCATATGCAATATAAAGTTGACAACCTCTTCCCACTCTATTCACTATATTTCAGGTCGACCTGGTTGCCGAAATCCCAGGTCGCCGATGCTGCTGTTGATAAAGACAGGTGCAAGGAAGTGTCTTGAATTTGAAGAACTCACTTTCAGCCGACACAACAGGAATCCCAATTGGGGAGTGTCGAAATTGTAGAACAGAAATCGTCGCCACAAACGAATTATTCTCTTACACGTGTATACAAACCGTATGGTTTCCAAAATAAAATGTGATTAATTCTTGGCAAAATTGTATAGAACTAGTCATAATTAGCAGACTTAATCCCATCCAACCATGCACATTTGGTGAATGAAATTTGACATCACCCACTAACCTTCCTACGACAGCATGCAGTCCCCATGACATGCCTTATCAAACCGGGGCAAAATGTCAGCTGAGCGCCAGGCCCATGGGCCTCTTGTTCTCAAAACGGCGCTTGATTTGAGGACATGTCAACAAACAACTGTCAACAAACCCCGCGAGCCATTTGCTTTAAGAGCTGGTTTATGATTATCATCAACGCTTAATGACCCTCCCCTGTATTTATTCTCATCTGAGTAGGTAGGTTTCAATGTGACCTTTAAATTTGAAAGATCACACGTACCCTTCCATAATAATGTTAGTTCTTATATAGCGCATTTCCATTTCAGAAACTTCAGGTGAGATGCAACATCTCCTAAAGAATGGGTGAAGTTGACTGTGTCAAACAGTTAGTAGTCCATGTCAACTATGTATTTATTGTAAAATCTTGAAATGAATAAACAAAATAATGGACGAAGACTGTATCACAGTTAGTAGCCCATGACAACAAAAGATGGGCGATGCAGCTAGCCCATGAAGACTGGGGTCATTGTAAGTTGCTTTATTTCTAGCCCCGAACACTTCACATTCTCTGATATCAGAGGATATGATACTGCACAGGGATTTTATGGGAAATATTTGGAATAGGCCCTCAGTGGTTTGGCTGCATGTAGACCGTAAGCACAGATTTTACATTGGTTATTTTATTTATTTATTGATGCCAAACACTCCAACATAGTAGGTCTAGTAGAGGCTTGATTTGCCTCTAAGGCTGAGAATTTTTCTTGGGTCTTTTTTTCATTTTTCCTGCACTCATCCCCCAACATATGGTAGATTGCATTTTTTCGGTCCACTTTTGAGTCAGTGGTAATTTGTTGTTCCACTGGTAGATAGGCCAACGGTAGTTAGTGATAGCAAAGATAATCAGTCCAAATTGGGGACAACACATGTAGGCCTAATCCAGATTGGGGTTGACGGTAGTTTGTCGATCCACTGGTAAAAGGTAACAATTGTAATCCAGATTGGAGTCAAATCCACTGGAATATTAACAAGTAGGCCTACTGTAATCCAGATTGGGGTTGACGGTAGTTTGTTGATTCGCTGGAAGATAGGCTAATTAATGCTAGTGATAGGTTAAGATAATGCCAGATTGGGGTCAATGCCAATGCCAAGTTCAACATGTATAGGTCAAGCTTCAGCTAATGATAGGCCAAGATAACTGACCAGCTTGGGATCAACGGTAGTTTACCAATGACTCTTTAGTGGAACCACACATGGAACTGGTTGTTTTTTCCTGGAGATGGAGAAGGACGGAGGTCGGCACTGGAGCCATTACAAAATGATGATTTTCACAGCAGAAACATGATGAAACACCAATTTTTATGAAGTCGTAGACTTCATATTGCTACTGGGCTGGGCTGGAAAAAGTGGCGTGACGGCGTGGTGTGTGGCCTCGACCCAGTGGCCGTTTGCACGGCTCTTTCACAGGCCAATGCATGGCCAGGTGTAGCCTGGACACCGGCTAACCTGGATCTACGATGACGTTGAACCGGCGCTCTTTCCACACGCCAATGTACGGCTACTAAACCTGGAGACGAGGAGGGCGACGAGACAGGTTTGCGACCCGTCTATTCGCAGTCTGCATCCGCCAACTCGTGACACTCTGATGAACATGATGATATAGTTCCTCATCTAGTCATTACTTTTTCATTACGATTTGGTCGTAAAAAAAATAAAACGGGGTGGATGTTATTGCGTTTGTGTTTTTATTTAAATTGGCTGGTTTTTTTTAGATTCAGTTGTATTATTCGTGTGACACGACCAACTGCAGTGCGGCAGAGTCATCAACGGTCTTCGGATTTAAGCTCGTAAATCCACAGTCTTCTGGAGATATAATGAGTAGAATTCCTCGTAAAATTGGGGAAAAGTGAGCATACGGTGGTCAAATCTATATTCTGTGATATAAAAATGTCTTTTAATATTATAGTATAGGTTTCAGCACTTTATGTCCATTTCTTCCCAATTTTACGTCGAACTGTGTTGATTAATTTTCCAGGGGCTTGTGATGGATCATAACGTCATAGTTTTGTAAACATTCATGACATTCATGGATGTTGTCGATTCGAATATTATTTGGGAAGATTCTGAATGAATCTGGGGGTTTCGATTTGTACAGCTTGAACGGATCTTATATTTCAAACATTTCTGGACGAACGGATGATGTATGTAAGTTTTAAGGTCTGAATAATCGGATATTTTCGTATTTAATTGAACAGTAGGGTTAGGCCTGTGTAGCCTAGTGTACACTTTTTGTACAAAGTGTTGCATGGGATCGGGATGAGGAAAATGGATTCGAGTGATATTTTTCGATCAGTTAGAAATATGTTTTAGATCAGAGGGCTTACACTGCAGGTAGGTGTATTTAATTTTTGCATGCGAGGGCATAATTCTGTGATGGATAGGTAAAATAGCATAGGGTAGGCCTAGTGTGTGTGTGTGGCGAGCGGAACCAGGCTGCACTGTGAATACAATCTGAAGAGGTCGCCACTATCGTTCCTTGGCTGAGACATTTTGGTTCTCGAAGCCACCGCTAGGGCTAGAAGGCTTCGGCTCTGGCTGCCATTTTCGCGACAAAAATTTGTCGCGGATCTCAGTGCGCATGCGCGGATACCGTTATGTTGACATCCCGGGTTATTTTTAGAACGGAATGCCGGTAACCACGTGGGTGCTAATGTGATTGAACACGCCGAATCGTGCGAAATGGCAACACCGAGTACACCGAGGAAGTTTCTGTTGATGAGAAAGTTGGTATGTGTTGCAGATCTGTAACAAAAAGTCAAAATAATCGCCGTTTTGTAGACTGGAGGAGAATGAAATTTTACCAGAAAATGGACCGTTACAGTGACGTTAGCAACAAAATGGCAGCCAGAGCCGAAGCCTTCTAGCCCTAGCGGTGGCTTCGGGAACCAAAATGTAAGAAAGATTACTCCGCTGCCACGTGATCAAACAGAACACGCTGACATGATTGGACTACTTTGTCGCCATCTTGTTTTTGCGTTAGTAGGTAGCCCACAGCGTTTGTTTTAGTAGATTGTTATAATTTATGTGGCGTGACCGCCCTAATTCTATGCATGTAAGTTATCATATGTGTCTTATGCCTACCATAATTTTTATCATTAGGCGTAACGGCTAAGCCTATCCACGCTATCGAGACTTTGGTTTGGCTCACATGTCGGCGGCATGATCACATCATCATCATGACATGGCCATGCCATGCATGCTGGCGTTGATTGATGGCTCAGCATCATCATGGACATTGGATACAATCACGCTAGGCCTAGGCCTACATGGTGACTGTACATTCGTCTCTAGCTAGCTACAAAATGTATGGCTGAATTTTCAAGAACTTTTAACTTCGTTAAAAAACTTTTAGGCCTAGGCCTAGGCTAATTGAAAAAAAAACAATCACATTCATGTCAGGGTTAGGCTAGGCCTACTCTCCATTCCAGTTTCGATTGGCGCGAGGTTTATCAACGATAGCTCCGCAACGGCTTGGCCGATTTTGATGAAACATACGTCAATCGACTTGTCTTTCTTGGCGGTACAGCCATCATCACTGTCATTTTCCCAAAAAACGTGACAGAAAAAAGTTTTTTCACAAATCACAGTTCGTGTTTACGGCCGAAAAGGCGGCCATTTTGAAATGACGCAATGCATCGCGCACGTGTAAACTGCACTGAACAGCATAGCAAAATGAAATGGGTTTTGAGAAAGGGATCCGTTATGCAGGCCTTACGCGAAAAATGAAGATAGCAGAAAGATACCGGCAAGAAAGACAAGCTAATTGATGTACGGTATGTTGAATTTGACCCAGCCGTTGCGGAGATATCGGCTGAAAACCTCGCGCCACTGGGATTTGGAATGAACTGTAGGCTAGGCCTGGCTAACCTTTTGGGCATAGGCCTACGGTAGGCCCTAGGCCCTATCAGAACCCTTGTAGCAGAACAACGCTTGCATGCGTACCACTCCAACAGTGTGGCAAACTTACCGGAACGCTTGAATCCACATCAGATCCCG
>NMRB01001633.1:0-120358 GCA_002633025.1 Notospermus geniculatus | reverse complement strand
CATCTAAAATGATGTGTCAGCGACGGTACTGGTGTTAACCATTGGAGAAAAGGGTGACCTACCAATTCTCGGAAATGGTGATTACCCCAGCCGAGAATTGGCACTCCATCGCCGACAACAGGGACCTGTCCATCAGACATGGAAGAACCGTTTTCCTTGCCTTATTTGGATGTATGCGACATATTTTATGGCTTGAAGCCAATCAGATTGGTGTATTCTAAGTAGCAACGTGGGGAGCATCGCATAAATTGACCTAAATTACCATATATGGCGGGCACATCGGCGTTGCTAAATTGATGTTCCTTGAGACGTCAGACACGTTGTTTGGCTACCCCGCATAAATCCCCCGAAAAACAAATAAAAATAACTTGTGTACGCACGAAAATGACTTTTACAAGCTTTTAAGTATGTATTTTATTCATATTAACATGCAGCTACAGTCATGACAGTTGCAAGTGTCTATGTTCAACGAAATATCGGTCCGAAGTTGGTAGCCGATAATTGGGACGTAGCCGAGAACGGGTGAATTTACCCTACCCAAAATAATAATCAGTCACTTGACCTAATCTAAATTTCAATTTCTTTTTTAGCTGATTAGAACCTCTATAGCCTAAAGAAGATTGAGAGTTCATGAACTGTATGGTAGGTAACATTTTTTTATTTTTTAGGCCATTCTTTTTTTATTTGTTGTTTAGCAGATTTTTTTTCAGTAAACCGAAGACAGGAGACAGGAAAAAAATAAAAATAAAAGTCCAATCCTTGTGATGGATTTTTATTTTTCGTTTTAGCAAGCCATTATCCAGTAAAACCAAGACAGGCGGAACTAAAAAAACTCAAATATCATCAAAAAATCAGCAACTTCACACATGCCCGTTTCACACTACCATGACTACACAACAGCAGCATGCATTAATGTCTACTGTCATGACTTTCGTACATGTCGTAGACGACTATTTACGCTGGTAGATGCCGGGTACCAGTTTATGGTTCGTCCCAAGATCGATTGAGGGCGCTGATCACGATCTGACAATGACTGGCACGAGATTTAAATCTCCCGCTTTTGAAAAAAAACATTGAAAGGTTGAAAAACAGGACTAGCGGGAATAAAAAAGAGAGTTTCTTCCAATTTTATTTTTTTTCTCAATTGTCAAAATCTAACTACGGCGAGTCTGCTAAACAACAAACAAACAAAGAATGGCCTTAGGTTCTGGGATAGAATCTCGTTTCTGGTAACAGAACTGTTGCAACAAAAGCAAATGTGTCTGTTATAGTATTGTCGTTATAAAGCTGTTAACTCTTCTAGGGTTCATGTAAAGCTAGGAATGTACTGCTGATTTTCTGAGTTGCAACTTGTTTTGCAACCTGCTACCTGTGACTGAATATGACTGCAAGGAACTGATACCGGTTGCTGACTGAAATTGACCACATCTTCACCATTGGTGTAAATCACGTCTAGCGAGTCTACCACAGCGATCGAGTGCCCAGTTGCAACACAACCCAGTTGCAAAGCGAGTCGTAACGTAAAATCAGCTTGAAAATTAATGGTGGATTCCTACATGTAGCTAAAAAACTTTAAAAGGGGCTGTTTACTTTAGGGTAAATTGTATCAAATCTCAATAACCCCATTTTGGCTTTTTGGCCTGAGTAGGTTGTGAAGTAGAAGCTTGTGCACTGACGTGTGAGGGGAGTATGAAGGTCTTTAACTTTTTAGGACTGAAAGTAGTTGCCACCAATCACCTAGAAATCCTTTACAGACCTTTGCAAAATTTCATAAAAATTGCATTTGAGTCCTAATGTAATATTTTGCTTAACTTCAAATAACTTAATATTTCAATGACGATAAATCTTGAAGTCAGCGTGCGGCAGCTAATGCAAGTGCCATCTTAGCAACAGGCTTGGAACAAACCGAATTTGTGAAGCTGCTGTACGTTATTATGAGGTGATCTGACCATTTATTTTCACCCCAAGGCCCATCAGGGTCTTCGGAGTATTGTCATCACATTGTCATTTGTCTGTCGTCGTCGTCATTGTCGTCGTCGTCGTCTGTCATCGTCACACAAAAACGACGTAAACGCTCTAACTTGAGAATGCTTTGGAATTTTCATGTCAAATTTTGTATGGTGATATCTCATGACATGACAGTTCTCGCTATTGAAAATCGGCCGGATCTGATTCCTACTTTAGACACCAGAGGGCACATAGTGAAAACACAAAATTTGCGATTACTCCTAAACTGGTCATCGAAACTTCATGGAATTTTTATAGTGAGTGTATCCAGTCAGGGTACACAACATGTCAGACAGGTTTTTGATTAGACGTACATTTCAAGGTCGCAGAGATCAAAAGCTGAAATTTGATTGGTCAACAACATGAACGCTGTAACTTAAGAATGCTTTGGAATTTTCATCTCACATTTTGTATGTTGATACCTCACAGCATGACACTTCAGTAAAATACACATGCTGAGGGGTTATGCCCGCAACAGCGTGGCTATTTTTAGCTCATCTGGGGTAAGCTTTTGTCATGGGTCTGCGTCTGTCATCCGTCGTCCGTCATCGTCATCATCGTTGTCCGTTAGCAGGGCACGTTTCGTAACTGCTGAAGCTATTGATCTGAAACTTGGTATATACCCCTAGGTCAGATGACCTATGACCCGAAATTTCGGTGCGATTTGATGCTTAGCTTGGCCACTACGTGGCAGAAACGAAAAACACAAAAATTGCAATAACTCATGAACAAATGACTGGATCCTCTCCAAATTTTTATCATTGCTACTTCTAACGAGGATGCATGACGTAAGTAAGGGGTTTTTGATTTGACTGACTTTTCAAGGTCACAGAAGCCAAAGTTCAAAATTTAGTTATTTGGTGGCGTGTTTCGTAACTGCTTGCGCTATTAACTTTAAACTTGGTACGTATACACCCCTATGTCAATGACCTATGACACCACTTTTCGGTCTGATTCGATTCTTCGCTTAGTCACCAGGTGGCCAAAACCAAAGCTCAAAGTCCAGTATCTCCTGAACTGTAACTGGATTGTCTCCAAATTTTTATCTGTGTCCATCTAACGAGGATACATGACCCTGGAACATTTCAATTTAACATATTTGTCATTTGTTTTTCTGGAACATTCACCCAGGTGAGCACATGGTCCATGGACCATTTCATTCACCTTTGCTGGGTGAGTATTCGCCAACGAAACTTATGGTACAGTACAAGCCATGACTTATGCTCCTGTACGTTTCTTGTGTATTTTGTCGGAGTACAGTTGATTTATGAACAAATTTACCTCTCATTAACTCACCTGGGGTGAGCTCTTGTTGTGGGTCTGTGTCTGTCGTCTGTCGTCATCGTCGTTGTCCGTTAGCAGCGCACATTTCGTAACCACTGCAGCTGTTGACCTGCAACTTGGTACATATATATAGCCCTAGGTCAGATGACCAATGACACCAAGTTTCAGTCCAATTCGACTCTGTGCTTGGCCACCAGGTGGCGGAAACCAAAAACACAAAAAGTACAATAACTGCTAAACTAATGACTAGATCACCTCCAAAGTGTATGTAATGAGGGTACATTACATATATAACGGGTTTTTGATTTGACCTACTTTTCAAGGTCACAGAAGTCAAAGTTCTACAAAAGTGACGAACTTACTACAAGTCCTCATTATTTGAGCAAGCATTTTCATATCTTACATAAACATACATAGAGGGGTACCTTCAAAACTACTGAGTTTTAGTCCGATCGGACATCCAATATGGCCAACAGGTCGCGTAACTTGAAAATCAACCAAGTGCTATGAAAGCCCTTCTTGTCCTTCTGTTTCATTAGTGCAAACTTTGATGGATTCAATTTACTTCACAAACAGCAAATTCAGTGGTGCTTGCTTCTTTAGAATTTCAAACATAGTTATGACCTTCTCAGCAGTGTACACAACATCCGTTACTACATTCACTGAGTTGACTGTACGCAAGGGAAAATGGAATATGGTTCCCCTGTAGTAGCTCTTTCTGTAGCACTAATAAATGATTGAAAATTAAATGAACTTACCAAGTGAAGTTTGATGATAATTCCACCAAGCTAACTGAAGTACGGAGGGATTATGCGAGATTACGCGACACCTACCTACAATTCAAGCTTTAAATTGTCAAATGTGAACCCAGAGACTTTGATACATAACTCTGGGACGGGTTTCTCTATGGGAGGGCACATAATCCCCCCGTACTTCAGTTAGCTCGGTGGAATTATCATCAAACTTCACTTGGTAAGTTCGTTTAATTTTCAATTCCACCTCGCTAACTTAGGTTAAAACTCTGTGATTCTGCGAGACATTCAAAGTGTGTGAACATTTGACATAATAAAGAGTAATTTACTCCAAATGAAAACACACACCTAAATATTGTTACTGTTTGCCAATAAAACAAGATCCATCTTCTTTGGTTCTTTGACCACTCCCTTGCTGTAATACTTGGCAAAGGTAGCTTCTTTTGCCCAGCCAACAGTATCCAAAATTACTTGCACTGGCAGATTCCTTTTTACTGCACTCACAGCAGCTGATCTCGTTGAGTGGGGCGTGAACATCTCCGTGTCCACCCCCGCCTCTTTCAAAACCTGCCTCGTCCATCTAGACAATGTGTCCCTTGATATCGGTGCATGTGGTTTCTTATAACTAAGCAATAACTGAGTATTCTCGCCACAA
The DNA here is from genome assembly GCA_002633025.1 of Notospermus geniculatus. Lineage (NCBI taxonomy): Eukaryota > Metazoa > Nemertea > Pilidiophora > Heteronemertea > Lineidae > Notospermus > Notospermus geniculatus. Next base: position 115,660 of record NMRB01001633.1, on the reverse strand, counting down.
ATTTCGTTCGTTCGCCTCAAATATTCATGTAAAACTGTTACCAAACACAACCTCCTGTCCGGAGCGTAAGCCTGGTACTCCACAGCTGATTTATGGAAACCAGGTCGAGATGTCTTCAACAACTGATCAATGTAGAAAATTACTTTGCTTTTCTTCAAAACTAAATTCTTGATATTGAAACTTAAAATTGTCTGTTCTCTCTCGGCGGAGAGCAACAACAGCAACATAACTAATTTCAAAGGTAACTCTCTCAATTCTATGTCGTTCACTGGGGACCATTTTTTCAGCAACCTAAAGACTGTTCCAACATCCCATACCACTGGTGTACGCGGTAATGATGGACGCGCTTGGAAAACTTTTAAAAATCTAGAAATCAGTAGGTGCCTTCCCAATGATTCTGAAGAACCCACACTCACGTCAAGCGAAATTACTGCACACTTGGCTGTATTTAGAGCACTATACCCTAATCCTTTTTGGTATAACTCTGTAAGAAACTTCAGGATCGTTTTTACAGATGGTCGCAGTGGATCAGCCTGCCTGCGGCCACAAAATTGCAACCATTTCGAGATATACGTGTTATACTGCTTCTTGGTACTTGTCCTCCATAACTGAAGTAAAATATCAGCTGTGTCTCCAGAAATGCCCTGTTTCTCCAAGGCTTTCCTGACAGCTTGGCTGCCAACAGTCTCGTTTTGTCCAATAGTCGATGTTCCACTTGAGTCTGCAGATGTCCCAAAAGACCTTTCTTCTTGGGAAGAATCACTGGCTCCTCCACCAGCAGATTCAACATCTTCGTAAACCATGGCTGTGTCATCTACAGCGGAACAACTACACACACCTCTGCATGGTCCCTCTCCACTTTCTGTAGGAGTCTGGTGATGATACTGAAGGGTGGAAAACATTAGAAATAAGATGTAGCCCAACTGATGGTAAATGCATCTAGAGCCATTGCTTCAGGCTGTAGATGCCAAGACACAAATTTTTCAAGCTGTTTTTTCAGTCTTGATGCAAACAAATCACAGTCAAATTTCCCAAATCTTTCCATCAGCCTCATAAAAACCTCTTGGTTTAGCATCCATTCCATGTCAGTATTTCTGTGCCTGGATTCAGCATCAGCCTCAATGTTATACTTCCCTAGAATGAATGCTGCAGATACCAAAAGCTTACGGCTTTGTGCCCAACTAAACAGATCATATCTCTAGTAACCTCATTACACGCCACTTTGATGCTCCCCTGCTTGTTGATGCAAGCTACAGTAGTAGAGTTATCGCTCATCAGTCGTATGTGCTTATTGCCCATTTTACTACAGAATGCCTGCAGGGTGAATAGGCTGCCTTCAATTCCAATACATTGATATGGCTCTCTGCTTCTGCCCTAGACCAAATTCCTCTTGTCCTCCTAGAATCATAAGCTCCACCCCAACCAAACTTTGAGGCATCAGACCGGAGGACCACTGAGGGTTCTGGGACTTCCACATCCTTGGAACTCGTTTCAACCCGTTTCAACATTCTTCACCCACCAATGCAAATCTTCCCGAGACGAAAGCTTCATAGACACTTCATAGAGGCCTCTTGATGCCTTTAATGCCTTGTTTCTGTCTATCTCAAGCACCTTGTAATGCAGGGCTGCATAGCTCACCCCTAGTTCAATTGCAACCAATGTGCCAACAGTCTGAGCTACATCCTTGATAGAGATATCATCGGGGTCCATATCTAGTAATCTTTTGCATGCATTGTGAATCTTTAGTGCTTTTCTCTGAGTAGGGGCTACCGTCATGTTCTTAGAATTCAGAATAAAACCTAGAAATTCTATCTTCTGCTGAGGTTCCAGGACTGATTTCACCGGATGAACAGTAAACCCTAGACTGTCAACCAAAAGCAATGTGTCAGCCACGTTTTGTTTACACTGTTCTCTGTCATCCCCTTGGAGCAAAAGGTCATCAATGTACCCCATGTTGGTATGCCCCAACTTTCTCAGGTGGGACAAGACTGGCTTCAAGACCTTAGTAAACAGGCGTGGCACTGATGAAAGCCCATTAGGCATGGCTGTAAACTGAAACAGCGACCCTTTCCAAAAAAAACGCAAAAACTTTCTCGTAGGCTCTGATACCCTCAGCGAGTAGTACGCATCCTTCAAGTCGATGGATGGAAAGTAACAGTTCTTTTTCATTAAGGCAATTGCAGTTTTCAGGGTATCCATTTTGAAATGGTGATTTACAATTTGTCTATTGAGGAATTTCAGATTTAAAATCACCCTGTGGCTCCCATCCTGTTTCTCTCTAATAAAAATATTCGAAATGAATTCACCCTCAGAATGCTCAGTTGGTTCAATGACCTTTTTGCTTAACAGCTTTCCTATTTCTTCATCAATAATCTGTGTCTCTCTCTCAGAGAAGTTTATAGACCTTGGCCAAAAAACCTGATTCAGATCAGAAGTAAATTCAATATCCACACCTCGAGAAACCTGTCTCTGCAGCCACTTGTCTTGAGAAATGCAACGCCAAGCCTGATTATATTCTCGAAACCCAGTCTTACCTGCCACAAAATTGGTAACCGTATTTGAAACCTGAAATTTACCCACCTGGGCAAGACGGGACTGTTGACTACCTCTCTGCTTTACTTCTTGTCTTTGTCCTCCCCCTTCCTCTTGTATGGATGGGAGAAACTTCTCTGTCTTGTTCTGTCGTGGGGAGGATAATGTGCCCTGGGATGGCTGTTGTAGTAGTAAGGGGCCTGGTACCCCCTGCTGTGGTATTGCCTTTGGACATGCTGCAGCCTGCCGTACGATTTTGCTGGTCCATTTTTTGCCTTTCCAGAGGACTTCTTAACAATGCCACCACAGACATTCCTGGTATCTTTCAAGTCCTTAACACACTTTGGAAGATCATTTCCAAAGAGTAATTCAGTAGCTGGCCTAGTTTTGCTGCATAAAGGCTTATAGGTCTCATCCATTGCTGGCTTGAACACTTCACGCCTCCTCATAACAAGGTCCTGGAAGGTGGCAATGAGTAAACTCAAACCTTTTTTCAAATCAGTATAACATTTCTTACAGTCCAGAGGCTGCTTCGCCCTAATGGACAACAGGACTTGGTCCATTAATGTGACATTGGCTATGATCCCTTTGAGCACAAGACCCTGCGTGCGCTGCTTCACCAATGATTTTTGCCAGATCTGCTTGCACCGCAGGACCCGTGGTCCCTTTAACATCCAAGTACCCCGCCAGATCGTCCAACATTTCTCTGACCTCGGCATCATCTTCATCCTCTGGCTGTCCAGGGGCAGGGCCTATCTCACCATCTGACAGGGTTTCAATTTCCTTGGTGCCAAATAAATCTAAATCATTCTCGGAGTCCGAGATGTCATGGACTGGCCGTTTCGCCTCTTTCTCCCGACATGCCTGATTGGGCCTAGTCATGCTGGTAGACCTAGACCTTGATGTATCATGTCTATCTACACTCATCCCACTTGGACTTGCAGAGCCCCCAGCAGCTGCTGCCATAGGGGTACGAGCCTGGTGTCCTGTGGCCACCAAAACCTCTTTCATGCCTTTCTGCACGGCTTCAGTAAGAGCCTGCAACCAGACTGGCTATTGCTCATCATAGTTAACATGGGACTTCTTCTGAATTGTCTCCGGTGGAGAATCCTGCTGGACCTTGCTGTGACTATCAAGTTTCCTTTTCTTACATGTCTTAGCCTGTTTTCGCTTGATGGCAGGATTTGGTCCCATTACATTATCAATCCGCGAGATGATTTCATCATCCCCCCAGCTTACAGTTTCCTCACCACTGAGTACCACCTGTGCACGCTCTGTGCATGTGCCTGCAGTGGGCAAAAATGGCGGGTTGCCAGTGGCATTGCCCGCATGAGATCCACTCAATGGCGATCTTGATCTCGATCTAGATTGCAATCTAGATTTCTCCCCACTCCATGAAGGTGAGGGATTCTTATTCTTATCTCTCCTTCCCATTTTGGAAGCAACTTACGTAAATTTTTTGTATTTTCTGTCTGACAATCGAAAAACCATACACCTTTAACGTGGGTAAACTTGCGCACTGAATTGTGGGTAGGTGTCGCGCAATCTCGCAGAATCACGGAGTAACGTAAGTTAACGAGGTGGAATATTCTTCGTTGGCTACTTCAGTAGCAAAGAGTTTGCTGTCCACTTAACGTATTGTAAATGTAGTTACTTCTCTCAACTTAAGTTCACAACTTGCATTGAGCTCCATCGAAGTTTGAGATGCTGACAGAAAAAGTGATAGATTCAATTTACTTCAGAAACAGCAAATTCAGTGGTGCTTGCTCCTTTAGAATTTCCAACATAGTCATGACCTTCTCAGCAATGTACACAACATCCGTTACTACGTTCACTGAGTTCACTGTACGCAAGGAAAAATGGAATATGGTTCCCTTGTAATAGCCCTTTCTGTGGCACTAATAAATGATATTCTTCGTTGGCTACTTCAACAGCAAAGAATTTACTGTCCACTAAAGATATTGTAGTAGTTACTTGTCTGCACTTCTCAACTTGCATTAAGCTCCATCAAAGTTTTTGCTAGAACTTTAATGGATTCAAGTAACTTCAGAAACAGCAAATTCAGTAGTACTTGCTCCTTTCGAATCTCAAACATAGTCATGACCTTCTCGGCAGTGTACACAACATCCGTTACTACATTCACTTAGTTGACTGTATGCAAGGGAAAATGGAATATGGTTCCCCTGTAATATAGCCCTCCTTTCTGTAACGATAATAATAATAATAATAATAATAATGATAAAAAGCAAGAAGTCAATCTCCAGAATTCACGAATTTTCAACCCTAACCGGGGTCTTTTTCAAGTGCACTGTAGCACTAATAAATGATATTCTTCGTTGGCTACTTCAACATACTGTCTACTAAAGATATTGTCAATGTAGTTACTTCTCTCAACTTCTCAACTTGTATTCAGCTCTATGTAACTTATTCAAAGGCAGTAAAAATCCTTTTTTTAGCTCAGCTGACCTGCTAGTACAATAAGTATTCAGTAGTGTCACATGTCAGTCTGTCACAGCGTCAGTCAAACTATGCTCGACGTTTTGTTACCGTAATAGGTAGAAAGTCCAAATTTCACCTGAAGGTAGCCCTTCCTGAGCACTGCTCGGAAACAAAAAATGAGTGGAATTTGACCTCTATTAAGCTCTCTAGGGAGCATTTTACATAAAATGAAATATCGCAATATCTCAGCTTCTGTGGTAAATATGTAGACAAAATGTGATGGAATAGGTAGGTTGATATTTTCTACATCAGGTCAAGGAGAAGTAAATGTCAGATTTGTCCATCACAGGCCGCTATTCAACAAAATAAAAAACTGGGGTATTTGAATTTCCCGCACTTTGAAGTTTCAAATTATGCATAAGTAACTCAGTAGTTAGTGTCCTGTCCTACCATATAACCAGTGGTAACACTGAGACTGGACTGATACTATGTGGCCACCATGCTTTTCATCACTAGTTCAACATGCTATTGTAGCCTGACTGATCTTTCATAGGTAAGGTAACATACTTTAACTCTTACTTTCATGTGTAGCAACAGTCTCAATACTTAATTGGTAACTTAGAACATTCAAATTGATATAATTGAACAGTTCCTTGGAGCATGCATTGATTAACATAAAATGATTAACCTTGACCTTGCCACCATAAATTAGTGGTGTGGTCTCATTAACCAGTGAGGCTGGACATCCAGGCAACCCAGTACCTTCATGACTTTTACCCTGTTAGCTACCTGAAACGATGTTGATATGTTCTTTGTATTTCCACATGATTTATCATACTAGACGCAAGGGCCCAACGCGCCGCGTAGCGGTCAACAGCGAAGCTAGCCAAAGACTTGTCACGGGTCAGTCAATAGAATTGGACTCATAGGAAATATGCACCTAATGTTCAGATGGAATATACCGGACGGTTGGTTCACGTTTTTAGTGGCTGTGAACGTAGATGGGTACATTATGTAGCGATATACTGACAGATTTGCTGGGGACTTGCTCTGTGGTTGTTGTAAAATGCGATTTTTGTAAGATTATTCTGATTTGTGACGTCATTTTCTATCATCATAAAAATATGTTGAGTAGCTTGGATATATTTGTAAACATTTATTCAGCAGCCACTATCATGACGTGACCGGCTGGCTCATCGGTAGAGCGTCCGGCTATGAATCTGGGGCGCCGGGTTCGAGCCTTGCAATAGGCGATATTTTTCACGTGTCTGTTTCTCTGTTTATTTTTTTTGCTGAACACTTTTAGTCGCAGGACGAATATCTCCCCAGCCCTTCCCTTTCCCTTCAAATCCGCATTTGCTAATAAATACTTATAACCACAGATCCCTGTCAGCTGCCCTGCATTCAGAGAGACTTTTCACTAAGTCTCTCTGAATGCAGGGGCAGCTGACGACCATCGACATTCCCCTCCCAGTCACCAAAAATATCAACACCCCAACTAAACGTTCAAGACTACTGGGTGAACATTGGTTAATTTGAATTTGAAATATGTTATGGATTTCATAGGAATACGACTGAGGATGGCCATTCTATGTCAAAGTACCACTACTGACACCCTGAATGTGCAGAGTAATATTTCATTTGTCAAGGTGGTCTAATTTGCTTGCGTTATACCCCCATCACACTGAGCTAGTTCTCAGTACGTTCTTGAAAATTTTGCCGAACGGGCTCAAACTGTGTGCGAACGGAGTGGACGTAGTGGCAACGTTTTACAGTCTTTTTACGAACTTCGTGGATGGGAAGGGTGCTTCAGTACATCGAAGCATTATTTGGCCAAGGGTACACGTTCTAGCCCGTTTTACGATTTTTTTAGGACGGGGCAGGACGTTTTGAGAACGACTTCAGTGTGATGGGGGTATTAGACCCAATCACACTGAGCTAGTTCTCCGTACGTTCTTGAAAATTTTGCCGAACGGGCTCAACGGAGTGGACGTAGTGGCAACTTTTTACAGTCTTTTTACGAACTTCATGGACGGGAAGGGTGCTCCGGAACATCGAGGCATTATTTGGCCAAGGGTTACACTTTCTAGCCCGTTTTACGATTTTTTTAGGACGGGACAGGACGTTCTAAGAACTAATCATCCGGAAACGAAATATTTACGGGACGGCACGACGGACAGACAGACGCCGCGGTGACGACAATAACCCTCCGGCTCCCATTGGAGCTGAGGGGTAAAAACTCTCGTAGAAATGACATTCTCAGACTATTGTATTATACAGCTTGAATATAATGGTTGATTTTTGGACGGAGACGACATTTCTCGCGTTTAGAAAGAAGCACGTTCATCATTTTTGGTTTGTTTGATAGTGTTGACTCAAGCAGTGAGATTAGGCTTGAGAAGAGCCTAAGGCCGAGGTAGGGCATTACTAGCCCTGGGCAAATCCTTTTTGGTAAATGTAAAAACAATGACAAGACTGACGAGAATAATCCGAGTCATCTATATAACAACGAAATCATCCTCTTTGTTTATTTATTTATCAATGCTTGTAGGGTACTTTTTACAAACTTTGGGCAGGAAGATGCTGGCAGGCAGCCGCCTAATCGCCGGTAAAACCAATCCTTTCCCAAAAAAGGAATGCCTACTCTTTGTTAAAGATGGCAGATGGTCAACAATAAACCGACGTTCCACTCCCTAGGGAACTTCCCTCACATTTAAGCGAGTCAGGGAAAGTGCATGTTATTCCACCTTTCGCTTCCCACAAAACAAATCTTGCATAGGCCTTACTTTTTTGGTAGGTCTATCACACGGCCATAGGCTGGGGGACTAGGGTTCAGAAGAACCCCTGCTCTGTTGGAAAAATTCTTTGAAATTCCATGAGAAGTCCAGTGCCCCGCCCGCCGTTAAAAGTCTTTTAAAGCCCGACTGTATGCATTAGGTGACTCTTTATCTCTCCCCACCTTGATAACACTGGTCTCCTGCCCAACCCATAAAGCCAGTGATAACAACGAGGCTGGACTGATACTATGTCGAAACAAAAATGGCCGCCATACATGTACCTTCATCACTTGAGCAGTTCAACGTGCTGTTATAGCGTGACTAAACAGGCACATGTAAAGGTAAAATGCTTCAACTCATTCTTTGTGAGTGTAACAACACTCAAAATGCCTAATTGGTAACTTAGATCATTCAAATAGATAGATTTCAACAGTCTTGTCGACTAGCATGTACCACGTTGCCTAAAGATCAAAGGTTACGTCGGCCGTCGCGAGATACATGTACAAAAAAACTAACGCTGGGCTTTACAATGGCCGTAAATTTAAAACAAAACGAACCCCCGCCCCGTTCAGCTTCAACGCTACGCCCCTGTATCATTACATACATGTAGCATGTTATTTTTTCTAACCATCGAGAGATTTTATTGTCTCCAAGGATGAGCGATCGCCTAAGTTGATTTCCGATGCAACTACCAGCATATCGCGGTGATTCCCAAGGTCTCCCTTGATGGAAAATGCGCCTTCCTCAAGGGCGGACACCGACGGTGCCTCCTGCTTCAATAATTGTATCCGACTGTTTTTAATAGTCGTGTAAAATGTGAAGTCTCGATGCGCATAATTGGTTCACGTGGGCCTATAGTCCCTTTAAGTGACCATTATATTTGGTCCAAAATGAGCTTTCGACACAGTTTTCGGCACTAAATCATTATCGGCTTTCAAAACACTCAGGTGGTACATGTATACGTATGTTACTTTTTATGCTTAGTAGTGTCCGGGCTAATAATAAGACCGATTATTTTGCGATTAATATGTTTTTTCGGGCATTTTGTGGTTTTTCACTGACTTCATAATTAAGAAATGATTCTGATTGGTTTAAAATCCATGGGGTTTACATAGGCTCCCCTATTTACCGACGGAGTCCGAAAGTAGGACAGAGGCTGATCAGCACGTGTTCGCCGAGGTTGAAAACCACGTCGATTTGTATTTAGAAGTGGATTATCACTCACCCTTTTGTGCTAGTGCTGGCTTGTTTTGTGTCATCATGATGGAGAGGGAGGGTTGATTTGTTTACTTTTTTCAGTCGGTGTGTTGACCTGAATCGAATGCACAGTTGCGTAGGCTATGACAACTTCTGTTCTTTTGGACTGTTTAGTGTGTCAGGTTTAGAGTTTTGTGTGTTTGTGCGAACATTCTTTATTTCAAACTCTTTCCACGTGAACCATTTACGCCGCCAGGCTTGTCTGACAATTAGATCGAGTCAATGATACTGTAGATTTCTTTTTCTGGTTTATCGTTTTAGTCGAATATTCCTGCACCCGGTTTTGACTGATGTATAATACAGCTACACGTAGGTCTACATGTACAGTCATGTACATCTCGGTCCACTTCGGAATGGTCGAAGGTTACTGCGGAATATACTGCCCTATGTTTACATCCGTTTGATATAGAGGGTGATACATGTATGAATGGATAGGAAATTGGGCTAGAAAGAAAATGATATCAAGAACTTCTGATTTTTGATCCAACAGTTTTTATCCCGGGTTTTTATCATAGTGCATTGCAGGGTATAATGTACAGTCATGGACATAAATTTATCTACACCTGATGACTTGAATATTTCAAATACTAGCCAATTTCCAAAATTTTGATGCAGAAATATGACCAACAAGGTGTACCAGTGGCGGATCCAAGGGGGGGGGGGCGNGATCAGACACCTGATTTTCAGTAAAAAGAAAGTTCAATATGGCCTGCCCAGGTGCCAGGAAACCGCGTTTCCGGCACTTTTACCCCAAAATTTCGGCGCTTCGCGCCTTCGGGGCTCAGGGAATGGGGGTTGCCCATTCCACGCCCCCCCCCCCCCGTTCGGCAACTCCTGGATCCGCCACTGTGTACTTTCATGTGGAACAAACCGTGTTAAAATTGGTCCATAGTATTTGAAATATATCAGGCAGTGTAGATAAATTTATGTCCATGACTGTACTTGTACTGTGATGGTGCATGTAGAGACATACCAGAAGGGTGGTGAAGAGCCAAAATGTGCCCTACATGTACTTCCATTACGTACATGTACATGTACATGTACATGTACATGTACAGTCATGTGCATGTTTATGATATATCATTTTATTTTGATAATCCTTTTGTCCACTGCGTGCGAGCCTACAGCAGAGCCGACTTTGGTTCAAGAATGGCACTTGAATAACAATTACCGGACAGTTTCAGGTGTCCTTGGTGGCATCATTTTCCTTCCAGCAAAATTTCCTATCCATTCATATCAGTAGCATACGCCGTCTCTAAATACTGGAAGTATGTGGTTTCGTTTTTTGGCCACCCTGTACACTGGAACCCTCCCGGAAGGAAATGTATGCTTCCCACCACGACCGTACGTATAATAGTGAGGAGAACACCGTGTTGATTTATTCTCTCCAGGGTGGCTATTACAGCGTAAACCCTTTCAAACTCCATCACGTGTGGTTGGATTCCGCATCAGTTCGCACCAAAATGACAGCCGATCAAAGGAAAACTAAAACAATGTACTCTCATCAACGTTCATTTCCGCTAAACTGAAGCGACGTGGTTGGAGTCCCGCAAAATGCATTCAGCGGTTAGTGCGCTTCCATTTGCTCCAAGGACAAGTTATCTGAAAAAAGTAGACGTAGTTGGTTTTGCTTGAAGTCCTCTGTGGTAATAAACACGGGCCAGTCCCATGACAATGGACTTTCGGAGTCAATGAAATCGACTTCTTTCGTACTTATTTCCCTGCAGACGTATGCATTATGATTACGTATTATGCACCACTAGCAAGTACATTGTACCCGTGGCGATCAGCGATTTTGAGTTGGGCCGAGGCTGGCGTGCAGGCCCGGGTGGAATAGGTGCACCCAACAGACGGGGTGCAGTTGGGAGAATTTAGATGAAGCAATCGAACGACACTGCTAAAAAACCAAAATTGCGACCACAACATCGGTCCTTCCGTAAATTAATCCACCCATTGCATCAGGATATGGTATCCTTTATTAGCATGCCAAATTTCGCGGCAAAACAAAGCTTCTAACTGTGACTTTATTGAGCCGACTTCCAGCATTACCGTGCACGGAATATTGTGATTTGGAAGAATTTTCTGAGTGAACCATGGCATCTGATGCAACCCATCAATGTTTGTGGTTGTAAGGTTTAAAACTATCGATCATGCTGACGTTGGACGGTAAATAATAATTCTGCGAAGTGATGCGTTGGTGGTGAATCCGTCAATATCCGACACCTGGGTTTTCCCGCGGGCGAGAGGATAGGATTTGATAAACTCGGTGAAAGCGCTCGGGCGAACTGATATAATAGGGAGGTTAAGTAATCAAACAGTAAACGTAAACTTTACGACAACGATATTTTTCATACTACACTGTACCAAAAATAGATAAGCGAGCTTATCTATTTTTGACTGTACTCATTCACCAGATTTTTAGATTGCACTTTCTACAAAAACTAACGTTTTCGTTAACGTTTACATTTATCGTTTGGTTTTTCAACCTCCCTATTGCAGCAATATTACGTCACGCAAGTATTTTTTTACTTAGTGCATATTCGGCTACTAAAGATAAGAAAAAGAAATACATGTAAGAAAAGATATTGCGAAAACANCCCCCCCCCCCCCCCCACACACACACACATTTTCCACTCCGTGCACCCAGTTGATCCAACGATGTGTGAGTGCATGATCCAGTAGACCGTCTATTTCCTGAAAGAAAACTTCGTACGGAGTAGAACTAGTTTCAAAAGCTCACGCTCAATGGTAGTATGAGGCCTTTGATATCACTACCACTGCATTAACGGCAGCCTCAAATTGCTTTCTAAATTGGAAGAGTAGCATCGCTTGAAATTGAATTAATATAAACATGCACAAGTCTGTGGTTCCTCGAGATGTCTGTGCATTGGCGTAGGATATCAGCCTGTAGTATATCAATGGGTGGTACATATGTAAATCTAGTTTTGTTAACTCAATTTTCCATCACCACAATGGCTTTCAATAGGCCTAATAATATTGAAGATGAAGTCATTGCGACGTGACCTTTTCACGGATTCATAACTGAGAAAGAAAAGGAATTTCGTTTCATGCAGAGTGCAACTCACACTTTCTATGAATTCAGAAAAAAGTTACTGTTAAAGTTAAGATAACAACATGATTTTTCCAAAATTATCCTCAGAGGTGACTATACCGGATATATATTGGAATCTTGTGGTTAGTAGCTGTTTATTTTATGCTGAATTTATACTGCGGCATTCTGACTTGCATTTTCAATGTTTGACGTTCTCAGCGCGAATGTAAACTGAGGGAGGCATATTCCCCGAATAGCACGTTTCTATTCGGCTAGGATTACCATCATTGGGGATTTAAAGAGTCATATCCGCCCGGTACTGCTTCGTTCCGACGACAACTCGCTTTGAGCTGATACCCGATAGGCCTACGGGCAAACTAAACACAAAATGCCGATTGGCTTCATCATAAGCATATCATGGCTAGAGAATGCAAGACTGTGGAGACGTGGATCCGAGCACACCCCTCCTCCACCCACCACCACCCCAGCCCCGTCCAAAGAGGTCCACTTTGGTTGGGCAAACTGCACTTACATTGCCAAGCGCGGATCCGGGGGGCACACCCCCGCCCTATTTTTCGGTGACCAACGTCAGAAAAATTGCCTTTTTTCAAAGTGCCACAGAATTGCCTTGTAATTTGTCCCTCAGATGCTGGGAAATCGCACCAACTGTCTTCTAGATTTCAAAACTTTCTGGGGAGACCCCCGCCGTGGCTTCGCGCCTTCATCGGTCAGCCTGTGGCCTTCTGTGCCTCCTTTATCAGAATCCTGGATCCGCCCCTGATCGCCAATGACTTATTGCCAATTTTAAGGTATCTTTCCAGTCAAGGTTATGGCTATGAGATGACCATTTTTCGAAAAGGTAGATCTGCTGCGGGCTAACCTTTCAACCAAGTGAACAATAAACTGAAGTTGGTAAAATTTCATGAGGATAGCTCAAGATGTTTATGCAATTATAATATAAGAGATTTCCATTGCATACGAGTAGACCTACATGTAGGCTATTTTAACCGCAGTATGCGCATTCCACGACCTGTTGCAACCACCTGTTCACACGGATGCTGCTGAACACCCGCTGAAGCCGGATCAGGATGCTATCATACAGACCTATCAAACCCCTGCATTAATTGATGGGTGGTCCAAAAGGAAACTCATGAAACCCATTTCGCGTTACTTGCGGTATCCCGAATTTCTCCACCGTCTGTTGATATAAGGCATGTACATGTAAGGGTGTTGAAACTCGACCCGAACAGGTCAAGGTCTGTTCCGAGTGAATATTGTTCTTTCGCACGCCGCATGCTTGCCAATGTTGAAGGAAGAAGCATGCAGAAATCCAGAGAATGTATGCCACGTAAAACATGTGTGTTACCGTGTTTCTTTAGGTAACCTTGTTTTCATTACATGCGTCAAGTCTGAACTACTTTCACTAATCTGTGTACCTGTGTGTAGTCTGGAATATTAGAATACTGGAAGGGGGCTCAATAAAGTCACACTAAGAAGCTTTGTTTTGCCTCGAAATTCTGCATGGTAATAGAGGATATTCTGATGCAACGGGTGGTTTAATTTGCAAAAGAACTTTATTGTGGTCGCAGTTTTTAGCATTTTTGGCCGTGTCGTTGGATTGCTTTCAAAATTCTCCCTACTGAACCTGTTGGGTGTACCAATTCCAGCCGAGCCGTGCATTCCAACCTCGGCCAAACTCAGAATCGCCGATTGCCACGGGTTCTTGCTGATAATGCTGGAAAGCCGGCTCAATAAAGTCACACTAAAAAGCTTTGTTTTGCCTCGAAATTCTGCATAGTAATAGAGGATACCACATTCTGATGCAACGGGTGGTTTAATTTGCGAAGAGAACTTTATTGTGGTGTAGTTTTACATTTTTAGCAGTGTTGTTCGATTGCTTTCTAAATTCTCCCTACTACACCTGTTGGGTGCAACAATTCCAGCCAAGCCGTGCATTCCAACCTCGGCCAAACTCACAATCGCCGATTGCCACGGGTAGGCCTACTTGCTACATGTAGTACATGTATACCAGAATTTTTTAGACAGGAATAGGGGCTGGCGAAGTTTTAACGACATATTGACAGGAACCCCCACAGTCGAGGGTCAAGCGCACTGCAGAATGTTGGTGATGATACATGTATCTTTCTTTATAGCAATCCGAAGTCCGATGAATTGGCCGAGGTTCGGGAATTTTACCAAGTGAATGTTGCCCAAAATTCTTTCCATATGATTCAAATGTAGCCTACGTGTACTAATTTTAACAGTTTCTTTTCATGTTGTTTAATGAATATGGTATTCGGGCGCTATATGCAAAGATAAAAATATAAAATAAATAAGATTTTGTTCTGCGTGGTGCAGCGTGAGTAAGGCCGAAGTTGTGACGACACTCTAAAACAACTTGAACCATTTCTAGTGTTTACTAGTCATCCTCTAACGTTTTTCCTTACCGGTGCTTAAATATGTCGCAAGGCACGTTTCACTATCGTTGGTTATGAGTAGTGAGGAGAATTTCAGAGATGGTCGCGCTGACGTTACTGCAGTGGAAGCCAACGGTAACCACGCACCGTTCGTCCAAACAATGGCGAATTTGCCTATGGGTACTGGTACTCTCATAAAGGAATCAAACATAAAGGTTCAACTTTCAAATTTAGCATTTAATAAATGTGGACAGTATCCCTTTAAACCTCAACAGATTTGCATTCTGACTCTTCCATATGATAGGCAAGACCCTTCTGCATGGTTAGTGCAAATTTTGATGAATTCAGACTAGTTGATCTTATGATACAAAAGGACTGAATTAATGAGAACCCCACGAACGATGAGAGCGCAGGGTCATCTCTGTACATTTGAATAGGCTAACGTACATTATTTGCACAAGGAACACAAATTGTTATCCTCAGAAATGGAATTCAAGGCATCAAGTTGACAAACTCGTGTACCCATCCACACCACCAAAAGAAGTTGAAGCTCCTGCCTATTACGTAAAGCCAAAATTCAGGCGGTGAGAGACATCTGGTGGCAACACCTGAAGTGTATCCCTCAGTTACTTCATCGTTCGCAGTTAAACCTTTATGTTTGATTCCTTTACGGTACTAGTGCCGTTTCTACGATTTTGCATAGCATCATTCTGCAAGATACGGATACAGGTAAAGTTAGAAAATGTTGAATCGAGAGCCAGTGAGCGCCAAATACGGCATTAATGTACAGCAGGAGGAAACCGCCCTACTAAAAAAATCTCTGTAGGGTGTGACAGGGTGTTCTTGGTTGCTCTAGGGTATTCTTGGGTGTTCTTGGGTAGACTGTTTCAAAATACCCATTGAGTGAAGGGTGTTCTAGGGTATCTTTAGGGTGTTATAGGGTACCTGTAGGGTTGTCCGGGTACTCCAGAGATACCCTAGAACACCCTAAAGATACCCTAGAACACCCTTTGCTCAATGGGTATTTTGAAACAGTCTACCCAAGAACACCCAAGAATACCCTAGAGCACCCAAGAACACCCTGTCACACCCTACAGAGATTTTTTTTAGTAGGGCGTCGTGCCCGGACGAAACCTGCCCGCTATCAACGAGAGTTGCCGTCTCAGTTCACTTACAAAATCGGTCCATGCAAATGAGGATCGAACTCCATTTCAAGTTCAAATGTTTGCGATTTCATTCACAATCCTTGTCGATCTACAGCACTTGTACACTCGGCCCCAGTGTGTATCCGACGTCCTGGTCTCCTACACACTGGCACATTTGGGGCTCAAAAGCCGGTAACACCACTAGATGGCGCTCCACTGGACTCCAGCCAATCACCACGCTTTCTCACTCATAATTCCCGCGGAAATTACTTCCAGGAAAAACCCAACCTCGGCCCCAGGGGTATAGTTCGCTCAGACAACCTTGGGCCACTCGCCATATTGTCAAAAAGCGAGCGAGGTTGGGAAAACCCAAGGACCCGTGCTGCCACCACGCGGTCTTCACGACTGTTAATCTCTAAAAGAGCCAGACGCGGAGTGTGACTTACCGAAGGGTGAGCACGTAGCGTCTGGCCAAGCGAGACTACAGCACTTGTAGCTGGGCCCCTAACCTAAACGTTCGGTGTGGCGGCCATCTAGGAATCCAATATGTCGGACCTGTGACGTCATTTCCGATGGCACCATTCGATTCGGCGACCCCGAAAATGTGGGTATAGGAAAACTACGTCTATGCCTAATTTGGTGCCTTTATCACAAAATGAACGATTTGGCCATTTTTCGGCCCTTTGTCACCCTGCCAAAGGATTTGCGTACCCTTAAAGCTTTTTAAAAGCATTTTGACACTGAGGGGTCAGATTGACTTTCAGCTACCGGCAGCGGATAGCGCCTGCAGCGTTTTAAGCATTTTGACACTGAGGAGTCAGATTGACTCTCAGCTACCGGCAGCGGATGGGGCATGCAGCGTTTTAAGCATTTTGACACTGAGGAGTCAGATTGACTCTCAGCTACCGGCAGCGGATGGTGCATGCAGCGCTTTTTTAGGCATTTTGACACTGAGGAGTCAGATTGACTCAGCTACCGGCAGCGGATAGGGCATGCAGCGCTTTAGCATTTTGACACTCAGGAGTCAGATTGACTCTCAGCTAATGGCAGTGGATAGCGCATGCAGCGCTTTAAGCATTTTGACACTGACGAGTCAGATTGACTCTCAGCTACCGGCAGCGGATAGCGTGTCGTACAACTGGCAGATGTCTTGTAAGGTGTTTTCAGCGCCGACGAATCACGCAGACAAATGCCTATCAAGGCAAATTAATCAACTATTACTGTCTGTACACTCGAGAAATTATTGCACACTTGATCAAGTATTATTGGTCTTTTATATACTCTCGTTGACGTACCAAGTACAAAGATTGAAAGAGCTCATGATTGGTTGCCCAAATCCCCGATTTGGCCTTCATTTATCACGTAAGCGGCGGATAAATGTACGAGACTGGCGATGTTTTATCCGAAAATGTTTTGCATCACAGCCTCTAGGGCGTAGGCTGGTCTGAACCTGGGGAGGTGCAGATTTTTCGGAAGGTGGAATTCCTGGAGACAAGGCATGAAATTGTGCAGGCCTGTAATTCATTCGCATTCCCTGCCGCAGAAACATTCTGATGAGAGTTTTTATGCAGATGTTTGAGCATACCGGTACTGGGCACTCATTGCACAGAATGACAAAGAGTAACAAAGATGCACTCAGGAGGGTGGTCTGTGGGCTCTCCGATATAAAATTTTTGAAATCTGGATGCTCTGAGACATGATTTCAGAGCTATTCTTAACCAAAATTTATACAACTACAAGTTTCATTTTCTTCTGTTTGCCTGTAGCGGAACTCTGTTACTGCTGCGGGGAGGTGCACGTGCACCCAGTGCACCCCCTCCTACGCCCCTGAGCCTTCTGGTCGTTTTGTTGTGGACAGCCCACTTTCATAGCCCTCAAACCGGCCCTATTCGTATTGCTATGTCGCAAACCTCCGGTGTTGGTTCCGTTGTTGACACAGCTCCTCCGTAAAGCGGACAATGGCGGAGGGCACGGCGACGGGAAGAAGAAGCGTCCCTTGCTGATGGTGGCCATTGTCATTAAAATCAACAATAAAGTACGCTAGCTTATGATGTTACGACCGGCAGCAATGGGAAGGATGGTGGTTTTTATTCTTTACCCGAACGCATTTGGAAGCTGTTGGCCAAAGGGAAATTGGAACAAGTACATTCAACAGCCGCCCATTTCCCGATCCCTGCAGACGCAGAAATTACGGGGGATAAAAATCACCAAGCCCTGTTTGCCCAAGGCATTAATTTTCAATTCATACGCTACTGTACAGGTGTATGGCACGCCGTTTGCTTCAAAAACATTATGACGTCATCAATTTTTGTGCACATCGAGAACGAGGCCATCGTCATGGCCGACAATGATATAGGCTGGATATAATGGCGTTCCTTCACGAAGGGGCACATATAGTCAGCAGAGCGAAAAGAGCCATGTTTATAAGTTCTTGGACGATCTTTTCACGATCATTTGCGGTCAGGCTTCCGCTGTTTCTGTCAGTCATCATGCCAGTACATGTATCATTCACGTCCGCCATTATATTCGAATCGACCTCGTTCTCGATGTGCGCAAGAATTGATGACGTCATAATGTTCGACTTATTTTCTCCCTCCAACTTAAATATTTTTGAATGTCGACTCACATTTCTGTGATTTCAACTAAATTTTGCGTAAAACGACGTTCAAGTTGGAATAAAAAATATGAGTTATGAAATGTAACTACTAAGTTGTTTGAAATGTAAAACGAAAGTTCGAATGAATTTTATTCCTTTCAACTTAAAAATATACGATCTGAACTTAAAAATTGGGGTTCAACTGAAAAATATTCCTGTCGACTTAAATATAATATTTATTTTGGAATTTTTGAAGCAAACGGCGTGCCACTAGTATTAAGAAGAGAGGCCGCAGGATAAAGTCAGCTATTCGCGGCTTCCTAATATATCTACAACGAAATGACAATAAGGATGTAAACAACTAGATTAATATATCCCTTCCTAAGTGATATGAATTGCTGAAGGAAATCGGCGTGGAGTCCAAATGACTTTGTCTCAACGTTTGCCGCCGCATTGATCACGTTTTTAGTAGCTCAAATCCCTGGGGTCAAGTCTACATAGAGGCAGAACATCCCACGCACTGTTAACGGAATTCTCCCACATCCGCTTGAAGCCAGCATATTTATTTACAGTTGTCCACCGGCTAGCATCAGGGTACGGGTTTTTGCCCTCTTTCCGGCCCGCTTACTGAGTCAACAAGACTCATCCCTAATACGACTCATTTGATGAGTCAAAATACTCACTTGGGAGAGTCTTTGAGAAAAAAATGAGTCCATTCACCGGTACTCATCCTACGGCTTATATTTGAGTAAACTGACTCACTACTGAGTCACAACACTCACTTTTAGGAGGGTACATGTATCTAGTGTCAGTGTAATGACTCATTTAAACGAGTCATATGTGAGTCAGTAACGAACGACTCGCCAAGATGAGTCGAATGACGCAGACGAGACTCAATAAAAGAAAGCTTCAAAGGCCAATTCATACTTTGCGTTTTGCGCTTTGCGCGTGTCCGTTTCCTATGTGAGTGCGTGGTAGAACCACACATAAACATATAGGGAACGGACACGCGCAAAGCGCGAAACGGAGAAGTATGAATCTAGCTTAAGTTGATCAAACGTGAATTACTGTCCAAGCAAATGATTTTTTTCTGAGTTTGACACAGAACTTTTTTCCAGCCAGAACTACCGGCAAATCATGTCTAGGGTGATCGGCTTGAAAGAAATAAGACTTTTTACAAAGTGAGTCCAATTAAGGATAAAGGGTAGTCATTTTGACTCGGCCAAGTTTTTCTTCCTTTATTACTCTTGCCCCTGAGTACAACCTCGATAATAGCCCAGACTATATGCGCCAACTGTGTCCATACCATTTCCTCCTCATGCATTGGTTCAAAGTTCTGTTGGCCAACCTGAACCATCCTCCCCATCAAAACCACTTGACAAATACGTCGCTGTGAATGCAATGGTAGGTGATTTTTTTCTTATCCTGGACCCATATTCATAAAAGTACTTACGTCTAAGTGTGACACTTATCCTTTGTTCAACACAAAAGACAAGTACCACACTTAGACTTAAGTACTTTTATGAATATGGGCCCTGGAGTCAGCTTTATTTAAGTCCGGCACGCGCAGAAGCACACTTTAGGTGTCGGCATGGTTTCGACAAGTTCGTGGAGTACACCTGTCTGGTCTGGTGCAAACCATCGAAATCGTAAAAAAAATGAAGCCACTAGTGTATGTAGATACTGTTAGCAATTCTAGGAAAAATGCTGTACAGTTAAAAACTTCTGTTTTAACAATACAAAAAACAACATCGCTGAACTCAACGGTGAACACGTCGTGAACGCTCTAAAATCCCCTTCTAAACCATACAGAACACCGGGGGAGAAAACGAGAGAAGTGTTCACACCTTGTTCGTCTGTGCAACCTTGATGAACTGCACCTGGCAGAATGACTTTTTTTGCTAATCAGCTGTGTCAACGAGGTCGAGCTTTCGACCCCTACTAGGTCTTAGTCAGGTCTGACGAAGACCTAGTAGGGGTCGAAAGCTAGTCTCAATAATACACAGTTGATCATGAAAAAGGTGTTACCAAAATTTCTTCATCATTATCTTATTGCTGATCAACACGGCACGGCACCCTTAATTACATCCACTCTCTTAATTACATGTAGGTCCAGCAACCATCCGTGGTGCTTGGACACTATTCTTTCCTTAACTGCTCACTCATCCTGTCTACACAGGTGTTAGTTCTACATTCGGGTTTCAGCTCAGTCTTTTCTAGAGTTTCAGATTGTAAAGTTCCACTTGAAAAAGACCCCGGTTGGGGTCGAAAATTCGTGAATTCTGGAGATTGACTTCTTGCTTATTATCATTATTATTATTATTAGCATCCACCAACAAGATATTTACATATTCTTGACCCGCCCCTGGAAGTTACGGGCTTCCACCAGAAGAAAAGAGAGCGAACGCTTTCATTTGATCGACGAATCCTGTGAACCACACGACAGCAAATATTTGGGCTATGTTGTCAAGATTGTCTTATGGTCAATAGAATAGGTGCGTCAAAGACGTGCAGGATTACAATGGTCAGTTTGACTATGATTGATGGTAGATTTTGGTGTCATATTCTTCGCAAATAGTGACGATAAAGACACGCTGGGCTCGCCCATTCTCCCCGCATTCTCTGTACCAACCAACCACCGACAACTGGCGTTTCCGTTTCGGAATACCCTAGAGCCTGATTCAACAATAAACCTTTCACCTGGAAATGTCAACGACGCATTCGATGTCAATAAGGACGTCACTAAGCCTGAGGAAGGTCGACTACCCGATGATGAACCCACAGAAGATGGGAAAAAATTGCGCACCCCAATGAAATAAGAACATAAAATTGAGGTGTTCCATATGACACGAGAGAATATGCCTTTTTCTGGCCCCTGGTACAGGTAATTCCAGAAACCAGAAGCTAGACCAACATGGCTTCAAAGTCATGTGAGCTTTACCCTAATCGATGGGGGTTCTACACTGAAAAACTCTGCTTTATCAAAATGACGAAGTTATGTTCGTTTTTCACTATCACCGAACTGAGGTTCGTCAAAATGACAAGTCCACGTTCGTCATTTTGACGAACCCTTGACTAAATATCAAACACGGGGTCGTCAAGATGACAAGTCCACGTTCGTCGTTTTGATGAACCCTTGTTTATGTTCGTCAAGGGTTCGTCGGGGACTTGTCACTTTGACGAATTAGATTACTCAGTTTGGTGATAAATGAAAACGAACCTAAGTTCGTCATTTCTACGAAGCAGAGTTCAGTGCGCTACCGTCTTGGCAGCCATATTGGATCAGCGTCATTGAAAAAACATTATGGTGGCTTTGAAACCAAGCTTGAGAGTGCAACCAGTGCTAACATAGTATGAATAAATCTAGTGAATACATTTACTTAGTTTGCACAGGGCCAACCAATGCCTGCCTTTATTCATACTTATTACCTGATGCGGCTCGTCACTTTCATATGTATGCCGAAGTCATTCTGAAAAATGGTTCACTGAACGGAAAGTCAACAGTCCACCGATGAAAGAGGAACAACATGGGGCGTGATATTTTTGATATATTGATATTTTTTGCTTTATCTGCTTACGATCTGTTTGCGCCGACGGGTGTGATCTCTTTTCCCGGCTGCCGTGCAATGGAACAACCTAGTAACTCACATTTTTCTACTTGGAGAAAATTGAGGAAATGTGAAATTGTTAAAACAGCACATTGATAAGATAAACAGCAAGTCAAAAAGTCAATGCTAAAACAATGGAGGCGGCCATCTTGATTTTTAATGAGTAATACTGTAATCTGATTGGTTGCATGGAGTTACTAGATTTTTCCATTGTAATCTTAGAATCTGGTGGAGTTACTAGCTTTTTCCATGTGTGGTATAACATAATGGGCACATCCATCCTAATAGACTAACAGTTTGAGCAAAACCTAGTAACTCCAAAAATGTCCATATCTCAATTTTCATGAAAATGTGAGTTTTTTACTAGTTTTTTTCCATTGCACGGCAGCGATGGTGTGCTCTAATTCGTGTGATTCGGTGGGAAGCTTGATCGTCAATTGTAAAAACCGGTGTGAAGGGAAAGAATGTCCTAGGAAAAACTGTCCTGGGAACAAAAGATCCTATTGTTACATTCTAATCTCTGACAATTGATTTCTATACGCATGCCGCTTATTCCGTCATTCAACAAAAGAAGTGGACACTTTCTACAGGGGGTCACTTTTTACTGCTACATGTACACCGGAAACGTACGAACATTTTATAAATGTACATGTACATACCCAATGCGTCATATGATAATCCACGTCTCCTTTTTTTCGCTGAAATATACAATACTCACCAATGCTCCTCTCTGTACAGTATTAGCTGTGCGATCACTTGATCCGATCTGAATAATAGTGGCGATCACTTGATCCGATCTGATTAATAGTGGCGATCACTTGATCCGATCTGATTAATAGTGGAACCCTGAAAAAATATTCCACGTTACATTGCGATTTGTCAGTCCCTCACCTGAAGAACAACACCTACCTGTACCACATGACATGCATGATAATTTCTGGAGTTTCACACTTTCTGAAACTTTATTTTCATATTGATATTATGCATGGATATCAGAAGATGATCTGGTCATGCCAGCCAATGTCTGAATAAAAAATCAAACGCCGCCATCTTCAATCTATTACAACACTCGGGAATTTATTGCCTCCTAAAGATTTACGCAACTGTCTTTGTTGCCTTCAAATAGCATTTACTAGTAGAACACGGTCAACTGCAAATCTATTCTTATATAACCAGCGAAAATATGAAATTTGCAATTTAGAAATTCTGAATTTCGTGGGCCAGTTTATTCTTAGTGTCATTTTTGACTGCGACGACTTATTCCCTTTAAAGATAATGTATCACGGATATTTTCGCGGGCCACGAAAACCATTGTTTATTTACATTTTGTTTGTTTATGTCCAATATTTCTTTGTCTTATGAGTAATTTGTTGGTGGCATGCCCCTCTAAAAATTCTCTTGAGACTGAAAATATTCAATTTGGTGGGTTGGCATGTCCCTAAAGTCCAAAATAACATAATGTAAACATCCATGTTTACAAACATTAAATGTAAACAATGAAGTCGCGATACATTATCTTTAAATTGCGACTGCATGCGTTATCAAAAGGACCGTTCCTGCTATTGTAATGGGGGATTGTCTATGCAAAAATTCCTAACTTTCCGTGGGTCATTTAATGACGCACCTCTTGGCGTACCACACATTTTTATAATGATACTATTGTCCTGTATTTACGGGGGATGGAGAGGAGGATTACATTTTCCTTTATGAAACAGAACGACTCATTTTGCAGTGTTACATTACGAACTTTGGGAACAGTCAGCAGTGAATGTAACTAAAGCATAGGCGTAAATACATGAATGTACAAAAAAAACTTGTTTTTCACATATTATAGCCTAATATCTGGATGGTTGGGCCATCAATATGCTATTTCGAAATGTAAAGAGATAAAGAAATAATTGTAGAATGTGCACAATCGAAACGGCAATCAGTCGCTGAGAGCTGCCTATAATAGGAATTTCATGAAGTAACCAGCGAGCTACAAGTACAGGGTGACCCAAAAAACCCGAACCCATAAATAAAAATGTTAATTAATCCTAATTTCGTACCTGGGGATTTCCCTGATCTTTGCTGTGATTGCTGCTTTTAATTCACCAATTAGGATTAAGTCCATTGAATGTGCTCCCCAATCATCGTCACACTTCCTGCAAGTGTGCCTTCAACGCCGAGGACGCCATTTGGAGCACATTTTGGAAAGAACATAAAAATTCTCTGCAAACTGACTCAGATGGCTAAAACTTTGTGGAATGATCATCCATAGACTGAAGTTTAAGTCTACCAAATTTGAAGAAATTTGATGGACCTATGTAGGATTAATTAACATTTTATGGTTCGTAGGTTCGGTTTTTTTGGGGTCACCATTTGTATTAAACCATTTAGGGTGTGGGACGCCAACACGTGTTTGTGTCCAATAATGCGGTGACCCATTTCGAGTCATTCACAATCGGGCTGAGGCCTCTTCTCCGAAATTATCGGCGATATGAATGAACGGTTGTAGCGTGCCCAAATATAGCAAATTCAGCTTGATAATGACACTTGACATAGCATGAATTGACTCACCTGGAACTCACCTCCTATTGTGATAAGGGGAGGGCAAGGGCCATTAAGAATCGCGCTCCTTGACATTTAGGTCGTACTTTATCCTAGAAGTCTAGGCCTATATTCTTCGGCGTGAATTAGGGTGTGGCCGATTTATTTGACTTTTTTAAAGGAATAAACAGTGTACATGTACATGTATATGTACATGTACGTCAATTAACTGAACTGACTTTCCACACTCAGTCCATTACTTGTCCTCTGTCACTATTTTTATGCCCAAAAAACCTCATCTGAAGAGTCCGAAAAAAAGTGGGCGCTTGTTTTAGAACTACCTTTTGTTACATAACGGTTTCTATAAAAGCAGGGAAATGATATAATTACATGTAGAATGTTTAGAAGATGTTAATCAAATGGCCCGTTCTTCGTAACGACGGGGCCCATCATCTCGATTTCGTAGAAATTCACGGTTGCGCGTTATATCTAGTAGGCCTACATGTACATGTGCATGTACATGTACATGTAAATTCGTAAATTCGTAGGCCTACCAACCAGAAAGTTAGGTTTGCCAAGATAGTAGGGAGTTTAAGAAATCAAACGATAAACGTTTACTTTACGACAACGTTATTTTTTGTACCGAAAATGCAATATATAATCTGGTGAATTTGCAGTATGAAAAATAACGTTGTCGTAAAGTTAACGTTTATCGTTTGATTTCTTAAACTCCCTAATGAGTCTAAGAAACCAAACGTTAAGGCTAACGCTAACGATAATTACATCAAAATGACGTCACCCCAGAAGTAATACAACAGATTCATTTGATGTGACGTCAAAATGATGTCATTAACGTTAGCGTTAGCGTTAACGTATGGTTTCTTAAACTCGCTAATAAGTGCGCTCGCAAGAAATCTCCATAAAACGGCGAGGGCCGTAGAAACCATGAATACATGTAGTTGGGTTTCTCTGACAATAAGCGGAGAGAGAATGCGCAGATGCTTCTTACTTTTATTTCTTAATACGCTGAAGGCGTTGCAACTGGACTAATTATTGACGACCAATTGCTCGGAGGAGACAATGCGCCGGGCATTCTTGTCGAGAAAAGGTGTAGGGTGAAACGATGGCAACGCAATCAAGATATTGTGCCCTGAAAACGTACCGTTCGTCTTGTTCGCGAATTCCGAGGTCATGTTGACGTAAACAAGCGAGTGATCCCCAAGGAAAAGGGGGATATGGCTAGTTATATCCGCAAATAATGAAAAGTATAAGTAAAGTCGTCTCCGAATTTCGCAAACTTTCGACCCCAATCGGGGTCTTCCTCAGGCACTTATCCCAGAAGTGAAATAACGAAGTTACAAATAATGAAGTTACAGAATAAGATCGGTAGTCAAAATTGTATGTGATCCCAAGTCGATTCGTAGCATGAGAAAGACGTTGGGCGGCGCTGCAGTCGTCGGGAGGATTTCCATTCGGGACGACCTGAGGCGAACTGCTTATCTGTCCACTGGGCGGCGCATTTCACCTCGGACACAAGTCCAAGGCATTTTGGTTCCCGAAGCTACTGCTAGAGAGTGCTGTCNGAAATTTGTGACCGGGTATTGGAAATGCTGTTTGCGTGGGGGCCTACATGAATGAGACGTCTAGAGTGACTCTTAGAATGATGATGGTTAATTACCGACGTAGTTTCCTTGAACACCGCGTGTGTGTGTGTACTGATTGTCTGATTGGCTCTGCCGCTGTGTATAAATACGCGCGATGTAGTCCCATCAATGAGTTCGCGTGTTGGATAGCCACCACTAACAGTCAACTCGATCATTCCAAGGGTTGTTTTATTACCATAGTCTTTCCATTTCGGTGATAACTACTGTGTTCAAGAGTGATAGTGTTTTTATCTAGCTTTTCCGGACCCAGCTTAGCTGAGGGTATGAATCTCAAAAGTATCAAGGTAAGGATTTTTTAAATTAATCATGTTGTTTTTGTCAAACTTTGCCATAACAGTATATTTTATGTGTTCTCAACTTTATTTATTTTTTGCTAACTAACTGAAGGGCTATAACTACATACATGTATGTCTCGTAAATTTCATTTCTAAAATATTATTGAGTTTCTTCTCAGAAAATGAACATTATGGGCACATTATACAGTTCAGTTAATAAAAATATAATATACATGTACATGTATTATTATATGTATTTATATTTTTATTAATTGAATTGTACATGTATTTGTAACCAAACAAATCTAAAACACTGATAAGAGGACAATTCCATCGTATGATATGTGGTAACATTGTCCAGGGTGATGGACCTGAAAAAAATACCGTCTTAACCCTTTTACGCCCACAACACCAAAATTTAGAAGAATTTCCCAACTTTGACTGTTCGAAATCTGGAAACTTAAGTCAGGCACAATTCCCAATGTGGCGCACACCCTCAAATTTAACTTCATGTATTTCGGCTTTTTTGTTGCGACGCACTGCTAAATGTGCCGTTCTTTGCGAAAGGTGGAATTTATTTTTATGTATTGAAGTATTACGTTATGTTTTTGAACTTCAGATTTTATAGCATTCACCCTCGTTACTCCATTTTAGGGTTGCCAAAACGTCACATGAAGCAAAAATATTTTTATTTGGACGATACGATTTTGGGTGTGGACGTCACGTCGTGAATACATGTACGTGTAATAATAGTTAATGTTTACATTACGAGCATATTTTCAATGTTGTAACTTTTTTTTAAACAAGGCGGCTGATACAAAAGGCTTTTGGCCTACCACTCGGCTACGGTGACGTAGCTGTATAGGGCCTGGAGTTGCACGCATCTGACTGATGACAACGTAGACTGGTACCAGGTGTGACAGGAATCAGCGTCCTAGGAATGCAGATTCGCCAAACAATAGCCCGCTATTGTGAGGTTATATTCGAATGGTCATGGTCTCTCTAGCCATATATTCTAATCCCTCGCTGAACAATAAGACCGGAGTTTGGTTCCAGAGGGACTTGGATTCCTTTCACACCTGTCTCTCGATGTTAGAATGTACACATGTACCAACCGCGGTATCATCAAATCCTAGCGGTGGATCGAGGAACCAATCTAATGATAACGTTGAATACGTATCGCCGTCGATGCGAAAGCTAAAAGATGAAGCCAAGCGATATAGGATTTTTCGGAAGGGCACTAATAGGATACATCATCCCTCTTAAGCAAGGTTCATTGGCACACGGAATTGGTCCGATTCAGGTCCGTAAAAAATCTATCAAATGGATTTCAGCGTTGTCGTATCCGGAAAACTAGGGGCAAACGGACTGGAAACGGATCGGATCCGTGTGCCAATGAACCTTGCTTTACACAGCACATCCTGAGGATATCAGTGGTTCTTTGCGTTGGTCCCTTCGTCACCACGCACAAGTTACTATGAGTTAAGGCGCTGCTCCACGTGACAGTTTTCTATCAAAAGTTTGCTGTCAGATAGTCAATTATTGCTGTCAGACAGCAATTTGCTGTCATAACTGTATGACAACAAACTTTCGATAGAAAACTGTTACGTGGAGAGGCGCCTTTAGTCAGGCCTAGTCTGCGGTACGGAGGGAACGAGCATCTCTTCTAAATCAGCCGGTACATGTATTTGAATTTGGGATAGTGCAACTACTGCTCACTTAGTGTCTTTTGAAATAGGATGATGTATCCAATAAATCTGTTGCGACGGTTCGGATATTGGCCACCAGGTGGCCAAGCCACCATTTCATTTATACTTAGTATCCATTTTGGATTCGATATGTTCACATGGGTGGGCAGGCGTGGAGCTAGAAGAAGATTCGTCTTATTCTAGAGAATGTCAACATCACAAGAAAGTGTAAATTTAGCATTGCCTTTTGGAAGTTATCCAGTTTTTCTTACTATTTATATGATTGCCTCCGACATTTCCGCAAATTCAGACAAATCCGAAAGTTTCCAAACGAGATTTATTTCAATTTGATGCGGATTATGCTAGTTCCTATTTACAGTTTGGTAAATAGTTGATGCGTGGGTTGGTGGGATGGGATGGGTGGAGAAAAATCCACCATTCAACCAATGCTTCGTTTGAGCATGAGTCAACGCAGACGTCATCACTGTGCGCGGGAAATTAGACACGTCATCACTCGAACATCCATCACTCGAGCATCCCTATTGATTTGTCTGCCTCACGTCACGTTGACTGGATGGTGCTACAGGAGTTAGTAATCGGCCAGACAGTTCGTTATCGAACAAAGTAGCATTGGCATTCTGACATCCTACTCCATCAATATTCTGTCCGAGCGCGTGCTTGACATCCAATTGAAAATGAAAACATGCCAACCTCCCACACATTTGTCAATACTCGTTGCATGCACTTCCTTCATACTCAATTGAAAGTTCTTCCGGAATATTAGGTAGTTTCAAAGGGTATTAATTACATGCAGGCGTACAATTAATTAGGCATTTTTAGAGGCTAATTGACACAGAGCTTCCATTGTTTTCCTGTGTAGAAGTACCAAACACGAATCAAACTTTGCTCTATTGTACAGTACATGTACCTTGTAATACGGAGGTTTAGAAATTAAACGATAAACGTTAACGTTAACGACAACGTTATTTTTGTACCGAAAATGCAATACAAAATCTGGTTAATGTGTAGTATGAAAAATAACGTTGCCGTAAAGTTTACGTTTGTCGTTTGATTTCTAAACCTCCCTAATAGCAAAAGGGAAACGGCTGGCTTTCACATCACAGCGAACTTAGTAAGACCAACCTACTGCTTCGGAATTCGGTTTAAATTCGCATTATGTACTTGGATATTCAAGCAAAGCCCACTGAATGAATACAAGGGAGGTTTAGAAATCAAACGATAAACGTAAAGGTTAATGACAACATTATTTTTGTATCGAAAATGCAATATAAAATCTGGTTAATGTGTAGTATGAAAATAACGTTGTCGTTAACGTTTACGTTTAACGTTTGATTTCTCAACCTAATATTGCACATGGATTAAACGTCTTGTGTTAGGTCACAGGTTTGTCATCCTCTGCCATTCAAATTCCCAAGACAACAATGACCGCTGAGTGCGAGCCAATCACATAGCACAACAGCAAGCAATGACCGCTGAGTGCGAGCCAATCACATAGCACAACAGCAAGCAANACAACAGCAAGCAATGACCGCTGAGTGCGAGCCAATCACCAGCACAACAGCAAGCAATGACCGCTGAGTGCGAGCCAATCACCAGCACAACAGCAAGCAATGACCGCTGAGTGCGAGCCAATCACCAGCACAACAGCAAGCAATGACCGCTGAGTGCGAGCCAATCACATAGCACAACAGCAAGCAATGACCGCTGAGTGCGGTCATAATATTTTTTTACCCGAGTTAATGAAGCGGTCTTAAGGCCTCTATACACTGAATGACAAAAGTCGAAATTAGTCGCTGCTATGGTCAGTTCGACAACACTTGATCTGACGACATGTTGAAATACTCCACAAAAGTGTCAGGAGATTTTAATGGAACGTTTCCACAAAAAGTATTTTGGAGCGGACAATTGTAGCGACTAATTTCGACTTTTGTCATTCAGTGTATAGAGGCCTTTAGATCGGTGAAACCAGAGTATATAAGTATGTAGAAGTGGGCCTAGTTAAACCTTCCGACACCATTAACTTGGCGAGAAGCTTGCACTCAAGCACTCGGTGATCGCTCGTCTGGAGAATTACCTGACGGTAATCCTAACTATGAGGGGGTGGCAAATGAAATGCATGAAGGCCAAAAGATACACCTGTCGGTCGATGTACGTCATGGTAAGCATGCAAGCAATTATTTCCAGGTTGCATGCTTCGACAAGGAAACCTGCGCCACAGTCATGCAGACGGAGCTAATTTTTTTTCCGATTTTTTCATCCGGCATGTTTCAATGCTTATGTACTCTTTGCGGCTGGATAGCAACGCAGGAAGCAACAGAAGCAACAGGTGTGATGTAGCCCACTGACGTATATCGGCTGTTTAGCCAAGTTGTTAGAATTGCTACTTTAGGAGCCCGCGAAAGGAAAATAAACTGAAGTGATTCAGCAATAAAATGACCAGGGGCCATGTGCTCACCTGGGTGTTACTGTAGGTCCCCACAGGGAAGTAGATGAGACGTACACACACATTGTAATGTATAGTACATGTACATGCACTTTATATTGAGACAAATGTTTTTTTTATTTTTCCCCTGGTGACAGAACAGATAATCAGATTTATCATACCTCAATAGAACGTGAGCCAATCACAGCGTGTCATTTACGGTCACGTGCCATGCGATAATTTTCATTATTCCATGGCATTAGGCCTATTTCATGTTTGGCCGTCAGGAGTCTCATGGCAGTGTCATCGTGCATGTCGTGACGTTCCCTCGGCTTCGCCTTGGGAAATAATTTTTTGACCTGACGAATAATTTCCATTATTTCATGGCTTGACCTGAAATCTATAATAATGCTGGAAGTCGGCTCAATAAATTCACACTTAGAAGCTTTGTTTTGCCTCGAAATTCGGCATGGTAATAGAGGATACAATATCCTGATGCAACGGGTGGTTTAATTTGTGAAGATGACTTTGTTCTGGTAGCAATTTTACTTTTTTAACAGTGTTGTTCGATTGCTTTCTAAATTCTCCCTATCGAACACCGTGTTGCACTAATTCCAGTCGTGCCGTGCATTCCAACCTCGGCCAAACTCAGAATCGCCGATTGCTACGGGTTCTTGCTAGTATTTATATATTCCGCGAAAGGCGATTAGTGAAGACCTTTCGTCGGGGGGGGGGGGGACTATGTAGCTATGTAGGAGTCGATAAACTCTTTCTGTTCAGAAACATGCGCTTGTGTCTAGGCACTGTTATCGACGAACGACGCAATATGGTCTAAGCTTAACCGGTGATTTAAAAATAGCACAAAGGGTTGAAAACTGTCTCATATTTTGCCATCCACGAGAGGGGCTTAATCGACTGCGTCGGTGGTAAGACTACCCAGTGATGACCGAAATCCGAGCAACCGCACCTGCGTTTATAAAATATATTTCGGATACTGTTGCCCTTGAATCTTTTAGCGAAAGACGAGAAAAGATATGTAATGACGAGTGGGCGAATGTTTGAATATGATGACGTGAAACACTTTCATTTAACATTTTACCATCGCTTCTTTGAACTTGAAATACATGTATAACGATCTTGATGGTTTTTAATGGTTTTTAATGGTTTTTAACGACCTTGATGGTTTATACATGTAATTACCACACCAAAAGGAAACGCCTGAAATACCCCCGGAAATAAATTGGTGTTCAGTCGATTACATGAATGAATACATGTTTTCGTGTTTGTTCTATTTGCATGTTACATGCAAATAGAACAAACACGAAAACATGTTACATACATGTACATGTACATGTATAAAGTAACGTAACTGATTTGTCTAATTTGGGGTTTGCACTACTGAAATAACGAAATCAACCCGTTTTGATTTTTGGTTCTTTGCCATCAGGCGTGTGTCATTCTTTTGTCAGGTATAAATGGCTCATGTCTGCTCGTGACAATCTTTTGGCTCGACGCCCGAGATATAGCTTGTGAAAAAAGGACGAGACAATTAGCTTTGTGGTAAATCCGTAGGTTTGGTTTCACGCCAAAAGGGAAGAAGCACTCGCTCTACGACTTTAGACTCGGGACCCAGTCGTTGTGTCGCTCCGGCCGCCGCACTACACTCCACAAACGACTGGGAAAGCAGGCTGCAAAATCAGCGGCTAGCGTACCGACGACCACAACGACCATCTCGACCAATGAAATTGCCCGAAAGCAATCTACTAGAGAAAATCTGGCACACTTTTGATTGGTTGTTATTGATGAAATTTACCAGAGCCTCTCGCCCGTCTAGAAACTTTTCAAAGTCACTAGCAGGATATTTTTTTATCCGTAAGTACTGCTTATCGCACACAGCATCGAATTAGGCACCAGGATACCGTCCTTGACCTCGAAGAAAGTTGCGATATATAATCAGCTGATTTGACATCTTGCAAAGAGCAGACGACGGCCGTTGAAGACGCAGTTTCTGATTGGCTGAACTCATTCACATCCGTTGTTGTTGTCGGTACGCTAG
This sequence comes from Notospermus geniculatus, assembly GCA_002633025.1. NCBI lineage: Eukaryota > Metazoa > Nemertea > Pilidiophora > Heteronemertea > Lineidae > Notospermus > Notospermus geniculatus. The sequence goes on along the minus strand of NMRB01001633.1, from coordinate 83,182 downwards.
CCGCTGATTTTGCAGCCTGCTTTCCCAGTCGTTTNTAGTGCCACACCATCATGGCTCAGACGCTACCGGCGACTGATTAGTTCCACACCATCATGCCTCAGACGCAAAGTGATCAGGTGTGATAGAATCAGTCGCCGCGTTCTGTGCCGTCGCAAGGTCAACCTGACGTCAGCATTTGGTATTTAAGGCATGGTTTGCGTTGTCAACCACACAATAACTCGTGAATGAGCAAAACGCCCCGAAAGCAAAGTTCAAGCTACATTTGAACTAAGCAATGACGATTACAGTCATGCATTGGAAGTGCTCTCATGAGCCCGAGTGCATGTTTACATTTGCTATAGCAACAGCATGCGCCGGTGAGCCATTCATTTATTGAATGAGGCGAACTTGATGCGTCATCAACTACGCATGCCCTCGCGTGATCTTCTGCGAACACGTAGGTCTCGAACCCCAGCGACTATTTGACAATTATTTCATATTTCTATTATGATACCATTGTCCTGGGGGCATACCAGTTGTGAAGGAACCATAACATTTGCACTCGCTGTCCTCAGCTCCTCGAAATGGGAGGGTAAATACCATTATTTGAGCCAGACTTTACCGTCGCATGTTGATAAAAGCTATATTGCATGTGACATTTGAATAGATTTCACAAAAAGAAGCATTGAAATAGTGGGCATGGTCGTCCGAGAGCATTTTATAACTAATTTACAGGCGCACGTTTACTAAGCATGTGCCGAACTTGCCCCCGAGTGGCATTTTTGTTCACTAGTGACGATGTCACATAAAGTTACCAGTTACAGCGCTCAATGGCATAATTATTGTTTCAAGCGCCCACGCCTATGGAAATGAGTACATGTAGCCAAGCGCACATCGACCTTGCGACTGGAAGCAACTACCGGCAATGGCGTTTCCGGCAACGATTACACTCCTCTCGCAGTGTTTTGTTTCGCTCCGTACCTACGCTTCACAAACCACTGCTTCGAATGGCCGGTATTCTGCCGATTTACCGCCAGATGGCACTATTTCCGTCCAACCAATCAGCGCCCGCCATCAGGCTGCAACTGAGCAAAATCCTAAAACACTTTCTCCAGCGCGGCAACGGGAACAGTAGTGGTGCCATCTGGCGGTAAATCGGCAGAATACCGGCCATTCGAAGCAGTGGTTTGTGAAGCGTAGGTACGGAGCGAAACAAAACACTGCGAGAGGAGTGTAGCAACGATGGGCGACTGGCTGGAAACAGCAGCAACTGATCAGATGCTCAAACAGGCCGATGTGGGCGCACCGGCAACGCTATTGCCGACCGTTGCCGCTACATTGCTCATGTTCTACTCGTTGCCGACCGTTGCTTCTAGTTCTCTTCAGTCGCTTTCGATGTGCGCGCTCTGGCAATAAATTTCCTTTGTTTGTGGAGCACACCTGGTCATGTGATGGAATCCCGAATGGTCCGATCGGAAGACATCGACAATTTCCGTGTAGCATTCAGTTCAGAGTTGCCTGTCCGATGTGCGTGCTCCAGATTGAAGACTGGATTGTGCCACTTGTTGCCGCAATGACCAGTTCCGCGCACATCGATAGCGACTGTTGCGTTCAGTTGCTAGTCGCAAGGTCGATGTGCGCTAGGCTTTAGCCTATAAGCAGTCGACAAGGAAGTCACTACCCCCCCCCCAAAGCTATCGCCCTTCAGGTCAAGTCGAAATGTGCGNCCCCCCCCCCCCCAAAAAAAACTATCGCCCGTTCAGGTCAAGTCGAAAGGTGCGGTGTCTCTAGACCTGTCCAATTGTCTCACATTTTTTGCTGACTGAACCGACTCACATTCTGATCGACTTATCATCGGCGTCTCTGATAAAATACGGCGGGGTCTACACTTATCGGTAAGTGTAGTCAAGCCAGTGGTCACTTGTCGTCCTAAGCTTCCGGGTCATAAAGATGATAGAGATGAAAGAAGGCAAACATTCCTCGACTTCATATCGTAATATGACCATCGCAGGTCAAGAGGGAGATAAAAGAACATTTTCTGATTTGTTAATATTTAATGGGTAATTTTGGATTTCGCATAATGTGTTTTCCGCGAATCCGTCCTCACGTCTTCTCCTAGTGAAGATGAATGCAAAAAACGTTAACCCTTTACGCGCCCGTATTTCCGCGAATTCGCCTTTTCCAAAACCTAGATTTTTAGATATTTTGCAAAAAAGCTTACTCAAATTGCCATAATCAGTGTTAAATTCACTTATTTTGAAGCGGCAAGTTGGCCTTCAAGATGTTGACTACGATTGAGAGATGTTAGACTAAACTGGGCCGCGACAGATGAAAATGCTTCTGAATGAAAAAGGACACATAAAGTGGCCATTTTAACACGATTATTCGACTTCAAACGCCTTGGCCTATATCTGGAAATCTATAAATCTAGGGCCCTGTTTTATTACCTTCAATGCATTTTCCATTTGGTTAAAGGTACCATTAGCTCAAGTCATTTTATGAAACAGGCCCCAGGGTCCATATTCATAAACATACATGTACTTAAGTCAAAGTGCGATACTTATCTTTTGTGTTGAACAAAGGATAAGTGTCACACTTAGACTTAAGTAGTTTTATAAATATGGGCCCTGCGGTATAAAAAAATTCACCCTATGCCAATTTCAATATTTGGAGACATGGACACATTATACACTTTCGAAAAGGCGAGTTTTGGCACATAAGGGTTAATGGTAATCGGGTTTATGCAAACGGACACATTCACCAACCCTCAAACCTCTTGGGTTTGTACAAACTACAGATCGGCATTTATCGTAATCACTCAAACATTGTCGTGTGGCTTGTCAATCATCCATTGACGATATCCCATTCATGCTACCGGTATACTCATCGTATGACGGGGATCGATCGACGATAGGCCTATCTGCCGATGACACGCCGGCGATCACTTTTCGAGTGTTACGAAAGGATCAACTGTCAGAATTTTATCTTTAGGGGCTTATCAGGGAATATTGGACTCATACTTCTGTCTGATTGTAAATCATATCGATTTTTCACATCAATTGTATAGCTTTGAAGACGGAGAAAAATACGGTCAAAAATGGATGCGACCAAAGTGAGTAGTACTTTTGTTCAAACAAACCTTATTTTCTCTTGTAGGATGAATTCTCTTTACAAACATATTACGTTTTGGGGGAGCGCCAATTGGTCACGTGATGACTACTGATAGAGCAGACGAGACACCTAGCGTTGACCTAGGCCCATTGTTCGAGAGATGCGGTTCACCAAGCACGGCCAATCACACCTTGAATCGTCATGAATAATAGGTGGCATTGGTGTACTATCAGTTCAAAACCACGCGTATATTCTCGCGTGGTCTGCGTGATCGGTGTTCCCTATTGGCAAACTTGAATGTTACTTTCTGAACTCTGAAAAAAATATTTAGATCCGCAATTACATTAAATGTAATTGCGGCCTTCCCGATCGTAAAAGTACTTCGCGTGTCAGAAAATCGCAGACGATGATGCATACATCTTCTGCCCTTCTGCAGATCAGCCACTGACCCCGAATTCAATAGGGAGGTTGAGATCAGCGACTTATCACGGATACTTTACGTATACGGATAGAATTCTGTACAAAGAGGACAACTTTTGTGTACATTTCGATCCGTATACGTATAAGTTTCCGTGATAAGTCACTGATCTCAACCTCCCTATTATCAAAGAGTTCTGGAACGTTCTTTCTTTGAAGCAAAAAAAGAGTTATAAAAAGTTTCTGTTACATTTTATATCTCATCGGTTTTTTTGAAATATCAAAGCTATTGCTTTCGTCTTGTGCTTTTATGTTGGGATCGACTGGTCTTTTTTTGGGCAAATGCCTAAAACCCAAATGGTTTATACCATAACGTAAAAAAGGCTTTATAGAAAGTTACTGTTATATGTACATCTCATCGGCTTTTTTCAATATCAAACTTCTACTGAATGTTCGTCTTGTGTTAATGTTGGGATCGACTGATCTTTTTTGGCAAATGCCGAAAACCCAAATCACTGAAAAACTCTGCTTCATCAAAACATGACGAACTTAGGTTTGTTTTCCATTATCACCAAACCGAGTACCGGTGTATCTAAATTCGTCAAAATGACAAGTCCACATACACGTTCGTCATTTTGACGAACCCTTGACAAACATAAACAAGGGTTCATCAAAATGACGAACTTAGGTTTATTTTCCATTATCACCAAACTGAGTGCCTAAATTCGTCAAAATGACAGGTCCACGTTCGTCATTTTGACGAACATATAAACACGGGTTTGTCAAAACGACAAGTCTACGTTCGTCATTTTGACGAATTTAGATACCGGTACTTTTGGTGATAACGGAAAACGAACCAAAGTTCGTCATTTTGATGAAGCAGAGTTTTTAACTCTAGTAAAACAGATGGGTGTGATCTCCTTCCTTGATATTTATTCAATGTCGGTGATATTTTCAAAAGAGTGTTTAATATCTCATTGACATATTTTCTCAAAGGGGCACATGAAAGAGTCTACAGACCTACATTCAATCTATTCACCTGCAATAAAAACCTGCAGAATGTAAGCATGTAAGTGAATGTAAGTGGGAGAAACATGCGTGAATGCGCTTGTAACTCGTCTGGTTTCCGAATAAGAATTGTAGGCGTAGATCTCAATGGCTTTGCGAAGGTGGATTTCGAGATTGATTTTCCATCTGACTTCATGGGCTGGTAGCTTAAAGGTGCTCTAGTTCGAATTGTAAACATTACGGTGTGCCACCTATTGTCAACTTCTGGTACTAACAAATCAGATAAAATCGAATTAAATCTCACCTTTCACAACTTGTTGTTTGTTTTTGAGCGTAATATTTTAAAGGAAAAAATAACTATTATAATCAACCATGTAAATAAACAAACCGTAATGTTTACAATTTAAACTAGAGCACCTTTAAAAACATTTAAAGTCACAGGCCCGTATTTTAGAATGCTCCTCAACGTAAAGGAGTTCCTCAAGGCTATTGTATGTTTCGCCGTAGTGAAAAGCTGATGACGTAGTCACTGAGATGACCTTCGGCAGTGACGTCATCACGAGGAATACATGTATTAAACATGGTCGGAGCTTCACACATAATCTCTCTGTATTATCACTCGAGATCGAAAACGCGATAAGTTATATCCACTGGTCATTTATCAATTTAAAGCGCCTCCGTATGCATAAGGTTTTCGCGTCTATCTCGTGGCGGCCGTCGTAAATTTTGACCTTTAGGCAACCTCGTTTGTAGGTTTACAGACGCGGTCAGTGTACACCGTATACCACGGCACTAATTCATGGTGGTGAGTGAGGTTGATCGTCATCTTGTGTCAATGCATGCTCGACGAGACTGTTCAAATCTATCTATTTGAATGATCTAAGTTACCAATTAGGCATTGAGACTGTTGTTGGACATAAAAGAATGAATTGAAGCATCATGTTACCTTACCTGATGAAGGGGTAGTCACGCAAAAAACAGCGTGTTTAACTTCTCAAGCGATGAAATAAAAGTATGGCGGCCATTTTTGTCAGCTAAGATGTCGACGTGGTAACAGTTTAGGCTGAGCTCGTGTTACCACTGGCTACATGTACATTGTATATATAGATTGGACAGGAGACCAGTCTTATTAAGGTGGGGAGGGATAAAGAGTCACTTCGTGCATACTGTGGCACTAACCACTTTGCCTGCATCGACCAGCAACCAATGGGTGGACGTACAGTCAGATTTCTTTTTATTTTACGAGGAACACCATCGCCAATCTAGAACTCATTGGTAACCAATATAATTAACCTAACTCATCGTGGTTGTCATCATTCAATACGAAATACATGAAAATTTGTGTTAGATATTTTGATATTGTCGCTTATGACCATGGCAATGCACTTGATAACAGGTGATCAAGTCCATACAGGCGTCTCCTTTAAGGTCACGATAAATTTCGGGTGGCCCCAAACGCGATGACATACCTAGCTATTCACTGCCAACGTGGGGGGATGAATTGATAGTTCTTACGTGAACTTATCGACATCTTTATCACAAACATTCGTCATTGTTCAGATGACCGTCTGACCGTCACCCCATGAACTTGGTCAGTGCCTCCCGCTTGATCGTCGCCCACTTTTACATTGGCGGTTTGAAATTCTAGTATAATGCAAATCCCTCGAAACTACCACGATGATTACATGTAATTTGAACCACGTTGCAGAGCCGCACGTATACCTGACACTGCATATACAATGCACCAAATCCACTGCGAAACCCATTGCAATAGGGAGTTTTTGCAAAGCCCCCGAAACGCCAACGCGAACGCCAAACCCATTGGGTCATATGAATAAAGACTAGTACATGCTTTTACTTGGATTTTTCAGTACAAATGCACTACGCTATGCTGTACATGTACAAATCTGAAGTAAAAGCATTTGCTAGCTTTTATTCATATCACCCATTGTTCGATGCCACGAAGAGAGCACCGAACAAAAGGATAGACGTTCGCGTTGGCGTTTCGGGGGCTTTGCGAAAACTCCCCAATAGCTTTCTAATGCCCCGACTTATGCCTGGCTTTCACTGACGCTACGAATGTCCCGAATCGCCCCGAATCTGAAAGTTGTCGGGTTCGCAGATAATTCTCAAACGATTCTTGCAGTTCCTAAATGCTTCTTAGTTGATTCCTGAACATTCGTACTGTTCGCGTGAGTTTTTGTTTGTCAAAAACTTTCGTGGGAGCGTTCACGAATTCCACGACACAAATTCAACTACAAAATACAAGTTCAAAGAATCATGTAAGAATTGTACGAATAAGGTACGACTCACTTACGAATATTCGTGGCCGATTCGTGATAGATCCGTACTTTATTCATAAATACATTCGGGACATTCGTGCCTGTTTCGGGATGTTTTCGGCGTGGGTCCACAAATTTGAGGGAGACACGAATGGCCAAGAATAGCCCAGAATGCAAAAGAATCCACTACGAGGCTGTTACGGTCGATAAGAAAGGGTTGCGAAGTGTTTACGATCTCTACGAAAGTTGAAATTCGTGAACCGTCCCACGAAAGTTTTTGACGAACAAAAACTTTCGTGGCGGCTCGACGAACTCACACGAACTGTACGAATGTTTTAGGAAGCAACCAAGAATCATTTAAGAACTGCAAGGAACGTTTGAGAATTATTCTACGAACCGGACAACTTTCTGATTCGGGACATTCGTAGCGTCAGTGAAAGTGGGGCATCATGGGCCCACGCGGAAAACAGGCACGAATGTCTCGAATGTATTTACGAATCAAGTACGAATCGGGCACGAGTATTCGTGAGTGATCGTGCCTTGTTCGTACAATTCCTACATTCTTGACATTCGGCATATTTTTCAACCCGATTGGCCACGAATTGGGACAATTTCAGATTCGTGGCGATTCGGGACATTCGTAGCGATAGTGAAAGCCAGGCATTACAAAGATATCGATTCTTGGCAAAGCTGGCGAACAGTTTTTGAACTCCTTCGATGAATTCCCTCGAAGGGCAACTACTAGATGTATACATTTGTATCAATTGACGTCACCAATAGGGTGTTAGGCTGACTTTACACCGGATGACACGCGACACGAACATGCAGGCGAACAAAGGTTTCATGGGGATGAATCCTTTGTGAAGCCATTGTTCGCCTGCGTGTTCGTAAAGTAAAGTAAAGTAAGCTTTATTTTACGTCGGAAATAATGAACAAGTACATGTACATAAGCCGAATCTTTTCCACCGACAACAATGAAAAAATGGATGACACGTGTCGCGTGTCATCCGATGTAAAGTCAGCCTGTTACCGGTCCTAGAACGTCGCAAAATTTGACGTCAAGTGCGTGAGCCACGGCGCCCACGTCATTATGGACGACGTTGTGGCATGCATTTCTGCCCTGTGACGTCAAATTTCATGACGTTCTGGGACCGGTAACTCGTAGCGGCCTCTGACGGCTCCAAAGTTCCTCACGAACCTCGCCTTTATTTAGGAAGCGGTAATTAAAAAAAAATTAATCCATTAACTAAACCCAGCAACTTCAGTGGTGGGCTATTGTCTCGCTCAATTTTTTGCGTAGGCTATTTCGTGCCATTACGGGTGACATTTAAGTTGACTGCGAATAATAGGCCTATTTGAGATGCTGTAGGGAACATAGGAAGGGAAATATTGCTGGTCCCACCTTCAGGGCAAGTTCTCTCGATAAAAAGCACCGGTATTTGTGCCTTTCTCCGGACTGCTGAGGAAACTAGCTGGGCTTGTCTCGCAAAACATCTCTTCTTTTGAAAAATGCTTTATTTCATGACTCTCTGTTTCCTGAAGGAACGTTCATTCCGTGATTCGCATTGGAAAAATGTCAATATTTAAAAAAATTGACGCGACTTTAAAGTCCCAGCTTCATCCCCCGTCCAGCAGCATCAATTACTTGATGCAACTGGTTCAACAATGAACAAAAATGTCAACCGGCTGATGGTTTGTTTGAAATTCCTACCGACTTCATAAAAAAGCAGACTTTTTGAGGGCCCCAGGAGTGCCCGCCCGAACAAAAAAATGACTGAGAGTGAAGTGGATCCCAAACAGGAAGTGACGTAAACTCAGGAAAAATGGCCGACCTGCAGGGTATTTCGGGTAATACACCTGCTGCAGAGGTGCAGCGAAATGAGCCGTGCATGCTCCAATGACGTTACGTCAAACAATGGTGTGGCGTACTTCACACGAGTCACGTCACGGTCGGCTCACACCTCTGCGTCCTGTGTACTCCAGCACTACTTGTGACGACGTCGTCGTCAGGGCGGTCATGGCAGTGTAGTCCAGTAAATTTAAGCGAAAATTCGGGCGAACCGGGAACAAATTGCAACAGAAGGTTTTTTTGCTTTAAATGTTTTATTAGGTCACCTTGGACATCATATCCAAAATCCCCCAAAATCGCACGGCGGGAACCCACTTAATTTACATATTCAATTCTGTGAACTGACTTTAACGTTGGACGCTGATGGACGCAACAGCTGAGCTTTGTACAGGAGAGTGGGACCCGATGTACAGCTAACTTTGTAACGNTTTGGTCGAAAATGCACATTTTATCCAAAGTATATGATCATTATGAACTAAATGAAGAGTGCCTGGACGGGGGATGAAGCTGGGACTTTAACACTTTCACCGTCAGACTTTTTTCAACATTTACCTAACTTTAATACAAAGCATCTCAATTACTGGAAGGGGATAACTCCAAATACAATACATGTATACCAATAGAAGAAGGAAGTTGTCAGCTTCATTTTGATACCAATTTATCTGCTACCAGTATGAAACTTTATGTGAAAAAATTCTGTAAACAAGGCCATTTTTCTCGCTTTTCCATGAATATCAGAAAAAGCACTAGAAAAATGCACTAGCTGCCATTTTGTGTAATGCATTCTCCAGAACAGACATTTCAAAGCGATGTTACTCAAAAAACCATTTGAGCAGTCCTCACGAAATTTTCTACAGTTGTTCATGGTGCTGCCATCTATAGTGCTATGCAGAAAACACCAAAAGACGGAAATTTCCATTTTTGGCGGTCAACGTGTTAAAGCCCCACAGTATTGAATTTTACGATATATTCAAAAAGTTAGGAGAGTGCACATAGATGTCCCATAGCCTCCTGAAGGTCCCCAAAATGCTTGCCTGATACGCACTTCACAGAATCAAGGCCTAGTTTTCAGCACGCATTGGAAAAAACTGCAGGGAGAGCTCTAATGTATTCTGACAGAGCGTAGTACATTTTACACTACGCTGACGTCGTGACGTCGTGGAAGAATCGCGGCGATGATTTGCGTTTTTCACATTCAATACAGTGGGGCTTTAAGAAACATTTTGTGACATCCCAGACCTGAAATTTGAGTCCTTGTGTCTTCTTGTAGAATTAGCTGATATTGAAAAACATCTTTCAGACGCTCCTTATGGTTGAAATCTATATGTGTCTTGGAAACGCTCTCCCACATCCTTGTTAAACATGTTAAAGTGCTACGATTACCCTTATGCAAATCAGAGACTGTAACGTGTATGTGCTCCACCCTTATATTCGTAGGAATTATTTAGGTCAGTAATTTGGCACTAGATGGCACTGTAGTATTGGCCATGTGACCTCCATCGTTCGTCATGTGCTCTTGGTCGGTAAGCAGTAAACAAGTATTATCTTGTATATTACAAACTCCAGAATAATATTTTGTTATTCAAACTTTTATCGAGTGATGGTTATCACGAGATAATGTTTGGTTTTCCAGTGAAAATACAAACAATGATATTACAAANTCAGGGGTTCTTAGTGCTCGCTCCCTTCGTCACCGCGGTGACGAAGGGAGCGAGCACTAAGAACCCCTGATGAGTAATTCTTCAGGGGGGGGGGGTTGAGTCAATGCGTACAAGGTGCGTACAGGGGGAGGGGGTCTAAAAATCGGCATTTTAGTGCGTACGTACTTAACACGTTCACTGCCGACGCCATTTTTGAGGGTCCAGTGGTCCTTGCCAGGAATTTTTCAGACATTGCCTGTGCTATTGAATGTTACGTTATGTGGCACATCTGACCCCTTCTTTCACTGTGCCAAGAGGAGGTCCCTTGCCATTGCCTATGATTTTATTTTGAATGGATAAATCAAGACCAAAGACGTACATATACGTCCCTGGCAAGGACCAAAGCAACCACTATGACGTAATTATACGTCCCCGGCAGTGAACGTGTTAATGGATGCTCCCAAACGAAGTCGGATTCAAGTGGATAAGAGAATTTCATCCGACAACTTCTGTCTTGAGGAAGAGCAAAACGATTAAGATAGAAATAGATCAAGTGCATCACCCTGAATAAGAAAACATGGATGGAAGAGGGGAAGCGGCATGATCCGACTTGCATGATTGGTTTTTATTGAACCGAAATGTATTAGAAGGGACCATGACATTTCATCCGAGATAGCCAAAAATCCGACTTGACGTCCGTCCAACTTGTGCGATTATTTTTTAATTGAAATAACGTTACAATACATCGGGACATCTCGAAGTCATCCTGGATGGGCGATTTTCCAACTTGTGCGTCTCCGACTTAAAGCCGCACAGTATAGACAGATAGGTCATAATCGACGACCCTCTAGACCATAGTCTCGGTCACCCAGCCGCTGTTTCGAATCTGGGGATCCATGTGGCAGTACTGCGGAACAAAACGGCTGGCTGCGCGAAACTACACGCAGCATTGGGGATCCCCAACCTCGATGCAGGATAATGCTATAATATGTGGTTCCATGGTAATTATACATTATGCACGCCTGTGAATGAGGTTGCACTATGATTTCGGCCGAACTGGGAGTGAGTAGCGGTGCATACTGTGCGGCTTTAAAGGAGTACGGTATGCAATCTCTAATGGGTAGTTTGACTGCTGACGTAGAGGGAGCCACCTAACTACAAAAATCCATTACAAAATGTACACAGTAAATCTGGTCCATTCGCCGACACGTACATGTGGATAGGCCGTTGGTTGGAGAGTGGTGCCGGCTGTCGAGAAAAAGTGGCAATACCGGGCTCCTTTAAGCATTTTCTACTGTAGAAAGCTTCCCAAAATACTGTGAGTAATATAGTGGGGAAAAGGGGAGGATCTCTGGGTGATGGTGACTTTCGTCAAATGACAGAACAAAAGATTCAGCAACTCCCTGGATATCGGATCGTTTTCTGTCTGCTTTATTATCATTTACACTTTATTATTATATACATGTACATACAAGTATTACACGGTGATCCACTGATTAATTCTGGTTTAATGCTTCTATGGTAGTAACAGGTCCAAAAACTGAAGGAACAATGCCATTTGATTAGGAACACCATCAGTTCAAGTGACAATACCATTAGTTCAACTCACAACACCATTACTTTACCAATAACGTCAGTTCAACAGCTGGAAATACTGTTAATTCAAAAACAGAGTTACTGGTCAGTTGATTGACACTGTCATGTCCATTAAATTACCATGAACTATACTATCAGTTCAGCTTTAAATACTGTTAAGTTTGAAGTACTGCCACTCGGCGGTGAACTGACTGACCTGTGATCATCTCACAATACCACCCTTCAAACTGACAATGAGGACATCGCCACTTCTCCACGGAAAGATGTCGCTGCGACCGTATCAGGCCTTTTCATTGTCTTCGGGACGTCATCTCCGTGGCAATACGAGGTGCGAGCATGAAGCCACAACGTCACGGCAGTGTGACGTTGACGTTCCGTACAACGTCACAGTGGAAAAGTGGATACGGTTGCAGCGCCACCCCGATGATAGAAACAAAATGGCTACAACCCCATTGTCATTAGAGCACTGCAAACAATACTATCTGTTCAACTGACAGTACCTTTAGTTCAACTGACACAACTGCAAAGGTATCGTTACATACCGTAACTGACTGAGCCATGATCAACTCACAATATCACCATTCAAACTGACAATGTCATTAGATACTGTCAGTTACTGACAATACCTTTAGTTCAACTGACAATACTGCAAAGGTACGAACAAGTACCATTAGCTGTTAGTTTACTGCTTGTCAACTTTGAGTGCCATTAATTCGACAATACCATCAGATTCACAATACAATTACCAAATGAACTGACAATACCATTACCGGTAGATTAACAATACCATTGGCTGAACTGACAATACCTGTTACTTCAACAATACCATGAGTTAGACTGACAATATCATTACTTCAACTGACAATATTCACCTGAATGTTTAACTGCCAATGCCTCAAGTCAAATGGACGCCACCGTCCGTAAATTGAAAATCGTGGGCACGTTTGGAGCTCAGCCAATGTTGACAGAGAAATCCACAGTCCCGTAACTACCGGTACCAGTTGACTCTTGTACACATTTCAACTCGCCTAACAGTATTGTACACTTACAGTAGATATATCGTACTATATTACATGTATTACGATATGCCATGTACACACAGGTTTACATTTAGTCTGATCTATACACAGAGTTGAATGTGCATTTCAATTCAATTGGCGTCGTAGCCTTTATCTCTCTGAAATTACCGGTACTGAGCGATACTGTAAAATCTTCTGAAGGACCACACAGCCTAAAGCCTGCTGCATGCGAGTGCAATTTTGTCTCTGACGTTGCCTTCATAGGAGGTTTTTGTCACAGCACCCTGTCACTGCACATGGTGCATCAGCCGCTGCACACGGTTGTAAATTTGTCTCCTGTGTTGGAGGCAAAAAAATATGTCTCCGCCTCTGATCACAGCAGACGATGACATTTGCAAAAATCTCCATACTTTGAGGCAAAATTGCACTCATCTGCGGCCCACTTAAAGCGGACCCGAAACCCCAAATGCTTTCCTCGCTTAATAAATACTTTTTCGGAGTCACAACAGCACCATGTTCCAACTGACATGGCCTTTCTGCTATGACATACACGTATGTAGGAGATACACGGTTAAACAACAATCATTGCTCCTTCGGGGAAGTTTGTTTTTCCATCGGGCAACATCGCGAAAACTGGGAATCCCCGATTCGAGTGACGTCACACGTACTTTTTCGCATGACGTCACAAGTCCTTTTCTTTGTTGACGTCTCCGCCCAGCTGGTTGTCACGCTGCACTCTGCCATGGGCATCAGGCTCAGCGTCCCGTGCGTCGGATGTTGTTTTTGTCGATTTTCGCTATGCAATCATGGTTTACTGCAAGAGCCACCCACTCTGGGATTAAAGGAATAAGTTTTTTCACTTTCGCCAACGATAGCCGCAAAACCCTTTGGATACGGCGATGCCGTAGTGGAGTAAAATGGTGTCCTACGTCTGGGTCGCACCAGCACAGAAAAAGTACGTGTGACGTCACAACCTAGCCCTAGCGGCCGAAATCGTAAGTGCGTTTGAAAAGCAGCGGGAAAATTGGGCGGTCACCCAGCTGCGATAAAACAACGTTATATCTTTTGAATAACGCGGAAAATAATTGAAACTGGTGACGTTTTTGTTGGTTTTATATCAACTTGATTTATTCCAATAGGTTTAATGCGAATCGGCATCCGTTTCAGGTCTGCTTTAAATGCACTGCTCCACATGAGAGTTCTCACACATGTTGATTCTCATGTGGAGCAGCACTATTAATCTAATAATGAACTACTCCCCAAAATTTACAAAACAAGAATGGCATCCTCGCACCTAGGGTCTTCACAACCGCTCTCCTCCTTGCATTCGTTTCTGTGGCGGTCAAGTTTCTCGCCACACGACCAGGACGGGACCATGCGTCCCTACAAATACGGCACAGCACACTCTACGCATGCCAAGGCACACATTACAACCTTCTGATCTGTGGGGTGTTCCCCTAGTGGGAACACAGGGCCCTGCGAGAAACTCCGCCGCCACATTTCCATTAAGAGACGGGTATGACCGTAAATGACCTGAGATTCTCAGGATGCAAGAATGAATGCGACGAAAATCTCCCCATCTGAACAAAACCTCGTAACAAAATTTTTTACAAAGAAAATTCAATATTTTAGCAAATTACTGGGTGTAGTATTAAACAGAGAGGTACTATAATGAAGTCGAGGCATTTCCATTCAAGGACTTGGTCGTTGGTCATGAAACAAAACCTCCAACATAGAATTTNCTCGCTTTCGTTCAGTGATTTAGCAGTTAGTACCGCCAAATACCGCGGCTGACACGTCGTGGCGCTGTTCATACCTTTGCGGGTCGACTGATATTTGTGGTACCAACCATCTCCTGAAATACATTTCGTCATGGAAATAAAGTCCAATTTCGTATTTCGTACTTCGTGTTTCGTCAGATTTGCGAAACCTCACTTTTGTAAAAACCGCCCAGTCAAGCCTACGACGTTTATCTCTTGTTCGGACAATAGAAAATCATACCCTTAGGGCCGTATGCACCAAGCGAAGATTACATGTATCTTGAACTCAGGTTGAGCCATAACTTTTCCATTGTCACATCATGCCCTGGCAAATCTGAACAATAAATTGCAAAGTTGTGGCTCAACCTGAGTTCAAGATAATCTTCCTTTGGTGCATACGGCCCTAGGTAGTCGTAGGTCTATCCGGGGCGATTGCGAAAAATATCTATTATGAACTAGTTTTGGATGCACATTATGCTTTTCCCCCGAAAGGACCTGTAGTTGCTCAGCCTGAATAGTTCGGAAACGTTTAAAAAACGTGACCGGTTACTCTTATTCATTAGTCACTTCACAGTGATTCAAAATTCGCCATAGTAAATGAAGTATGCACATCTAAATGTACATGTACATGTACTTGTACATCGACACCTACATGTACATCACTCTTTGCAAAGACGGAATGATTTTTACGTACATGTACATGTATACCAATTGCTTCAAGGTCTCAACTTTACATTTAGACTCTTTACGTACATTTTTACGTACATGTATACCAATTGCTTCAAGGTCTCAACTTTACATTTAGACTCTTTATCTTAGAAAAAGGTCAACACTGGCTAGAATTGGACAACATTCTCATGCAACACAACCCCGCAATTTGTTGGTGCAAACTATTACATGCACTTCGATACAAAATTAAGTTGACAAGCGCCACCTTGTGGCAAGTAAGAGAAGCTTTGCCCCAAGTCACAGATCGTTTGCAGTTGATTTCTCTATGAATGCTGGAGGAATTATAGTCAGTATAATTCCTCCAAGATGAATTAGTAAATTTTATCCCTTTATGCTCTGACAGACGAGCTGTCGCAGGCGGGCGTCAAGGGGTTGCAGTCAGGTTACAGCATTCCAAGAATTACATAGGGTCAGTAGGACTTGAGAAAGTGATTACATCGCCGCCATCAGGGTTATAATGTCGAGAAAGTTAATATCTAAGTAAAAGAAACGTGATCGCAACATTGCTTACACAGGCAGTCAAATTTCCTTTAAAACCTATTCGAAATTAATCACATGGCTACTTCACCGATATTTAGCTTGGATGAGGTGACTTGAACACCTCGTTAGATGTATTCCGAGAGATACTGAATATTATGATTAAGGACTTCATAGAATGGTTTGGTTACCATCGTAATTGTTTTTACAAGAAAGGACGCTTTCCTTTATTTTAATACCTTAAGGTAACATGAAATATGATGAAGTCAAAACGCTTTTTTCCTAAAACGTAAGGAAATATGAAACATCTGCAATTTGACGATTTTTTATTAATTATAATCTAATAATGCAAAAAAGCAATTAGCAACTAATTCGTTACGGATTTCATTGAGGTCTTGTTTCACTTCTTGCATTACGACGTTAGCTTTGACGGTGGGACAGCCAGACACCAGTTCTTCTGTTAATCTTTATGTTGCTCAATGATCGTAGCCCACTGCTTCAATAGGTGTCACTAGTGGTTAAAACTATTGAAAGTGACATCCCGGCCCTGATCAATTTCCCCCACAAAAGACGTCCATTGTATAGGGCCTGGTTTCGTTGTGTTGCGCTCTATCCTAGTTACATGTATGCTCCGAATTTGATCATGCTGCCTAAATTGCTAGTATAGGCCTGTATATAGGCTACAATGTACTTAAATGTATCGTCACGATTTCTCACTCTAAAGTACATAGATCTACACAAATTTTTCGGTGATTTTAGTCCAAGTTTCTAATCTATTCTTCTTTGGGGGTTTTCTTGTGCCATTATCAAATTCTTCCTGATTACATGTATATAATATAATTATTTCAAGTTATAGTTTTTTTTACCTTTGTACGCCAAATAATTCCTGTCATGCCACATCATTCTTTCCTGTGTATATCGGGTTTTACTTTTTCTATTTTACAGAGTACATTCTAAAAGTAACATTTCGAGCTTCCTCGTTGAACCATTGTTAAAGCGCCCCTGTATGCATTAGGTTTTCAATCTCGTGGCGGCAGACGTAACTTTTGACATTTAGGCAACCTCGTGTATAAATGCTTGACAAAACTATTCAGACCTATCTGTCTGAATGATCTAAGTTACCAATTAGGCATTGAGACTGTTGCCACACATAAAAGAATGGGTTGACGCATAGTATCTTTCTTAATTTGATGAAGGGTTAGTCACGCTATAACAGCACGTTGAACTTCTCAAGTGATGAAAAGGATGGCGGCCATTTTTTTCAGCTGAGGTTTCGACATACTTGTAGTGTCAGTCTAGCCTAGCTTTGTATGAGTTGGACAAGACACCAGGCTTGATCACGTTGGTTCCAAATTCCGCCGTCAGGGGAGGGATACTGGGGCATACCTCATCGTAGGCCTACACACAGTGGCATTTTAACACGAATTTGTCATTTGAGCATACTTTTTTACTGCAGGGCGCGTGGACGAAGAGCGCGCAATTATGGTTTTACATGTACATGTAGTACGAACCAATTACCAGAAGGTATTTGCCCCAAATAATAGTCTAAATGATTGATTACAATGTCTTGTGTTGGAGTTTAGAAAGGTTGTCCATTAATTTTTTAGTGAGATTAAATTTTATGTACCAACAAAAAAGTGTGTTTTTATTCACACACTTCGAGTTCGTAATTAAAGTACATGTACATGTACATGTACATATGCATATGCACATACATGTTCATGTACAGTACATATGCAGTGAATAGTGCTGCAACTGTTTGTCTTAAAAATTATACCGCTTTGAACTCAGAAAATCGGGCAGTAGAGGTTTGGCTCAACTCTGGCTGTGACACATCCCTCCGTCAGGGAGACCTAATCGGGTGAATCACCAGCTACGGATTATAAATTGTGTCTGCTGTATAACAAAGAATGATCATTGCCTGAATCATCCTGCCTTTAAGTCTGAAGTGTCTGTAAATGAGTTGAGAAGTTAGAAACTGGTCGCTGGCATCGATCGCGCAGTTTGAACTGGCCTGACAGGTGATCGATAAAGTGTCTCTTTCCTTTATACATATCGGTAATTCCTGCACCAATGTTCTTATGAATTAGCTTACTTTCCGCCGAAACATGTAACCCCGTTCAGCGTGATTGGTTTTCTCTAGGCGGTTATAACCGCAAATAATGACGTTACAAAATAAAGACGTTGTTATAGCCATACATGTCATATATTCTCTTAGTTGTTGTGGTGATCTCTAGTCGTAGCGAAGAAAGACGTAAGGTGGCGCTGTAGTCATCCACACGAAGAATGACGAAAACACCCGAAGTGTTACGAATGATACAGCGCCACCTTACGTCTTAGCTACGACTCGAGATCGTATTGACGACTACAGCGCCACCTTACGTCTTTCTTAGCTGCGACCAGAGATCACAACAACGTCTTTATTTTATAACGTCTTTATTTGCGGTTATAACCGCCCATAGTTTTCGTTGGAGTGGCGTGCTCTATTGATAACTCGAGACTATTTCAGACGGCTGCTTTTTTCATAGGAACACCAAAACTGGGGGGACATCGTCTCCGCAAAAATATCATTTGTCTCCAGACAATGTAGTTCCAGGAAATGAGCCATTCATTCATTACCCAGACAGACAGAATAGTACTCCGCGCGGGTGCCGCGGCCTTGGATAAATTCTGCTGTCGCACATCCTATCGATTGAACAATAATCTGCCGAGTCGTGAGGACAAGAAATGCGGGGGAGAGAGCAACGGTCCGATGAACGAAATAAAAAGAAACGAATAGCTTCAGGTATCGTGGCATTGAATATTACACTTGGATGAATTATACTGACTTTTCCACATATTATAACCCACTGGAATGCGAACACATTTATAACAGCATTCAACAAGTTTAAAATGCGTTTTTCTGTGATCTGACCAATGTATGGTTGACTGACAATGCACCACCAATAGGGTCAGCGATACGTAGCAATAATTTCAATGATAAAGGACCTCAGTATGGTGCTAGGATGTTGTCTACTTGTTTTTCTGTAGCAGCTAACTTTCCGACCAGCTAACTTGGATTCTATTTCTTTATGAACGAAACATTTTTGCATCTTTATCGGAAAAATATTATGGTGTCAACATTTTTGTCTTTGAACGCTCTGTTTGGAAATGCTATAATTCGTACGGTAAGGCCATTTCTACAGCCGCCATCGCCGGCTGTCGTTTGCAAAATTTGCCAACGCACGTTAACGCGCGGCTTTCACGGGAATAATATTCACATACGGCCAGTACCATGGTGGTCAGCATCAATTTCATGAAATTTTCTTGATGCCTGACCAGGAAATTTTGCGGCAGGTATTGAAAATGAATAGGCCTATCACAGTTGATGTGCGCATTGTATGATGTGAAAATTTCACCGGCCGCAGAAAAACACGCTTATACCGGTCAGTCTTTTCTAGAGTTTCAGATAGTAAAGTTCCAGCCTGAAGAAGACCCCGGTTGGGGTCGAAAATTTGCTAAATATTCTTTATCATATTGTGTGTCGATTTTTGTGCTCGCCTTCTCTTTGGTTATACCGGTCAGCCATGTTAATAGGCAAGTTTAGAAATCAAACGATAAACGTAAACTTTACAAACGTTATTTTTCATACTAATGTACAGATTAACCAGATCTTATATTGCATTTCCGGTACAAAAAATAACGTTGTCGTTAACGTTTACGTTTATCGTTTGATTTCTAAACCTCCCTATTAGGTCTATTACACCGCACAGGGAAAATGCACCCTTCAGTATTTTACCCATTGCATCTACGTTTTAAGTGAGATAACTGGTAACCCTTCGTTCCACGCCGAGAAAATTCCACTTACAGAGACAGTTCGGTTCGGTTATCGCATAGACGAATCAGGAAATTCGCCAATTGAAATGTCAAATTCCTTCAAGCAACAATAAATCTTACAAGTACGTCAAACACTTTATCAAAATTATAGAAAAAAACGGGTTTCTCAATTAGACATCTTTACGCAGGGGCTACATTTGATCATTGTCTTGGCGATACATGTATATTCCACATTAGGCCAGACTTTTTTTATTCCTTGTTTCTCTAGGTTTTTTTGAGGAGAAATGTTGGAGGAGGGCGGAAAAAAATTAAAAAGTAAATTTTATTTTTTGGTAGCTTTTCACATTTCTCAACAATTTCAATGGCAATGCTCCAATCGGAGGACAGAAAAAGAAATGTTTATTTAAATGTGACCATGATATTTGAGCAGCAGTCTTGAGCAACGTACTCAACGCATAACGCACAAAACTGCAAGCGAGGGTTGGCATTAGTACATGTAAGGTTTCGCAAATCTGACGAAACACGAAGTACGAAATACGAAATTGGACTTCATTTCTATGACGTAATGTATTTCAGGAGATGGTTGGTACCACAAACGTTCTGGGCGGCGTTCGGAAAAAATAAAAAAAATAATTCTTTTTTCAGTTTTGGGGTTAAAGGAATCGGCGGGCGCGAGAAATTGTAAAAAATAAAATTTTTACATGTATTTTTTCCAAATTCGGGCCATTCCCAATTCGGCGGGTTCGCGAAACAAGGAATAAAAAAGTCTGGCCTTATCCTGGTAAATCCAAACCAACAAACGAGCCAGACAAACCTCATATTGGCCATTCATGGTACGCTTGACCTTGTCAAGCCATCTTGGAGTAAACAAGTCAATATATCACTTAAAAAATCCTAGGGAATCGGCGAAGAACATAATCAGTCCATCAAGATATACAATGTTGTATATCAAAGAGGAATTTAGACTATTTAACAAGGAATTCAGACTATTTTTGAATGATTTGTTATGTGTTTACTTCGTGTGTTTGGTCGAAACAAATCGGCCATATGGACATATTTTCATGTATCTTCGATTTCCCTGGTGATGCAGTGCGCAATTTGATAATCTGCGGTGTCAGCAGGAAAGAAATGGTACACTTCCCTCGCACCATGTCCGGGAACCAATTCAGCATATAGCCTAGCGCACATTTGCGGCAAAACTCAATGCGTTAGGGGTGTTTTTAAAGTCGACTGACCCAACGCTGTCGACTCGTCATTCAGCCGAGTTTTCGCAAAACCCCCGAAACGCCAACGCGAACGTTGTTCCGTGCTCTCTTCGTGGCATCGAACAATGGGATCGGCATTCGCGTTGGCGTCTCGGGGGCTTTGCGAAAACTCCCTATTAAGGGTGGGTATACACTACACGCGATTCGCCCAACGCATGCGACGGTTCTTTGTTATTTCATGCCGCAATGCCTCCCAAACAAAAGCGATTCGCGTGCGATGCCAAATCGCTTGGCGAGTGTGCACCCAACCTAACAGACAGCCCTAACGCATTGAGTTTTGTCGCAAATGTGCGCTGGGCTTTAAAAATCAGTTCTTGCCGCATACGACCCGACGAAACAACGGACAGATGCCAGTTTCCCCTTCAAAAATAAGCCAGACAGTGGCCACAAGAAGTACCAAAAGTGAAATCTCGAGAGGCCAGCTTTGTCAATCTGTCTTCCTGATTCAAAGAACACACAAGTCTATGAAAAAGAGTCATTCTCTCAATAAATGAGTATCTGGTGTTCCCAAGTTAGCTATAAAATAGGCGCATACTAACTTCCTTGTCGAGAATTCATTATTTTAGTATCAGTGGCTAACGCAGGAAATACATGTACGGGGGATTACATTTGGTCTGCTCCCAATCCTGGGCTGATGTTCCCGAAGCAATCGTTAGGTTAACGATGTCGTTACGCTATGCATTTTACCAGTTTTAACGACATCGTTAACCTAACGATGGCTTCGGGAACATGGCTCCTGGTTGGCTGGGGCAACTTAAGATAATGTATCACGGGTATTTTCGCGGGCCACGAAAATCATTGTTTATGTACATTTTGTTTGTTTGTGTCCAATCTTTCTTTGTCTTATGAGTGATTTGTTGATGGCATGCCCATCTATCTATAAGTTATTTTCATACCGAAAGTACCGGTATTCAATTTGTTGGGTTGGCATGTCCCAAAAGTCCAAAATAACATAATGTAAACATCCATCTTTGCAAACATTGAATGTAAACAATGAAGTCATGATACATGTACATTATCTTTAAAGAAACGTAGGACGTTCCGAAAATTTCACGATTGTGTTAATTTTTCAATGTTGACCGCCACTGCCAATTTCTCTGTCAATCTGAAAATTAAAAATTTAGTTTTTTGGTATAAAATAAAAGCATTCAAAGACATGAAAATTGTTGACGTTGACGGCGTGGTATTGTGAAACAGACACATGTTTTTTTCCATTGGCCAACTAGACGTTACATCTCCTGCAAATTCACTTACAGTGAAAGAAATACGAGGCATGATATTTATTGAGTGTTATTTGAGTGCTTATAAGAAGAAATGAGAAAGGTTACCACTCGATGCTTTACATGTACAAGTACAGATTAATTAGGTATCACACATCATAAAGTTAATTAGGTACATGTATTTCACATCATATAAAGTAACTAATACATGTACTATTTATTTGTTTGTCAATCCTTTTGGATAACGGCAAAAATCCTTAAAGCGAGATACATGTATTTGGTAAAAGGAAACGTGATGTGATCATATTATATATAATTCTTCGCCGGGAATCAGCGATTCGTTTTATCTCCAACTGGCACTTAATAAATATCATGACTTCCTCGTTTGAACATCATTCTACAGGGAAAAAATAAAAAATGCGCAGGTTGTTATGTAGCGTGGTACGAACAAGTAATTACACGTCAAGTTAAAGCTGCTGAGATAAAAGAGCAATCCTTCGCAAATGTAATCATTTCTCATGATAGCCAACACCCTAAAGAACATGTACATGTACACGGACTGCCGAAAATTGCACAACAATCGCAGTTTTTGTATTAGATTTTTCCGTCAGGTCCGAAGCCAAAGCATTAGGGAGGTTGACATCAGCGACTTATCACGTACATGTATCCTTATACTTATACGCGGATGGAATTCTGTACAACGAGGACAAATTTTGTGTACGCTCATGGAAAAAAGTAAATGGACAGCAGTTTTTCTTGAATATCTCCACGTGTGGGCAAAATTTTTTTGGTAAAAGTGGCCCAAAATCACATTTCTACACAGAATAGTTGAAATTATAGGATATGTTATGAAAGGCCTCGATGAGTAGAACACAGTGATATGAAAAATTTGAATAAAATCATGCAAATAAAAAAGCAGCGAAAAACATGCTTTTACAAAATTCCTTCTGACAAATGCGGCTTTCAGCGGAATTTTCGACGCTGATACCATTAGATAGCCAGGAAAATTTGCTACTATATCATCTATGTTGGGACCAATTTTCTGAACCCTATTGTTTTGGAGATATTCAAGAAAACCTGCTGTCCATTTACTTTTTTCCATGGGTGTACATTTCTATCCATATACCTATAAGGATCCGTGATAAGTCGCTGATCTCAACCTCCCTATTATTGGCCGTGGTATGTACAGAAGAGGCCTCTCAAGCTTATACTCATGTTCCTCACTTGGAATGGGTCTTTTACTTGCCCTTGCAAAGGAACAAGGTATTAAAGGCGCCATGGCTTCCTGTCCTATTTTTTAATCGCCTTCTCCTCTTTTACTTACAGATGATGACCATTCGATTATGCACGGTGCTACTTCTAGTGTTTACTTTAATATCTATGGCTAATTCCGCACCACGATCAAGGACGAGGTTGTGGCTTCGACCGCACCGATCAACAACGGCCACACAGACAGAGGAGGAACGAGAAATAGGCGGCGGAGGAACACCTGGACCCGAGGTGGAGGCGCCACATGAATGTGCCAATGATGGCCAATTACTTTACTTCTGTTATTTTTGCGGACGTGATACGGGAATTTATTCCGTATTTGAAGATTGCTGTAGACTGGACCAAGAAATGGTCGATTTTTGTGAAGCGTGGTTTAACACGCCGACTGACAGAAAATAAGGACGGGTTTTTTTAGTGTGATATTTTCTTCCATCACTATACCGGCAGAGTATTGACCCGATGCCAGTTGTCGCCCTGGACAACTATGAGACAGAGTTAACCGGTGGGTCGAAGACAACGCAATGTCTTGCTTCTATCATGTTCCATTTACAGTAGTGTGGACTGTCTCAACTAACGACACGCTAGGACTGCTTGCGGCCGAATGACTTCCTGGAGGCGAGACATGAACTTGCATCATGCGTCCGAAGTTCCATTTTGGACTGGATGCTGAAAAAGTTTAAAAACTACTGCTGAAGTTCGTGCTAGTGAGATTTTATCGGGTGTGTTTCTTAAGGGCTGTCACATGATCCGAACACAGAATGGCACGTGATGTAAAGGGCCTCGAGGGCCGCGTTCGACTGGAACCAGAGGTTCAACTTGGTCGTGTTGAGTTGCACCTTAACTCCATAAATTCCTCGGGTAGCTACTGTACTCTTTTGACGTCATATTTGACCGAATTCGTTGCTCGGGTTGAACCCTCGATGGAATGAGGACCGAACTCGACCACTCACGTGACAACATGGCGACCAGCAGCAAAAAAATAGACGAACTGGCTGGAAAATATGTAAGAAAATCAGTTCTTTCGGCCAACAAACCTCATTTACAACTGTTCAGCATGTTTTGGCCTAAAAAATCTGAAAGGAACTCAGAGTACAGGCATGGTATACTGACATGACTAGCAGGCGCCATCTTTCAACAACTCGAGAAACTTGAGTTGTTGTTCGGGCGGAACTCCTACTCGACATGCGTACTTCAGATATGATGTCATGAAAATCTACTCTTGCTCGGCCCGTGAGTTCCAGTCGAACACGGTCGAGGTGAATGCTAGTGCAGTGGAATCGCGGTTCATGATTCGTAAAACAAGGCATAATATGCCCATTTCCACGAAATTTGACCAATGATGAAAATTCAAAATGCGAAAATTGGCGTACGATTGAAAATTGGATCAAAAAGATAGAAAGTACCAGATAGCGGAATCTAGATTATCCAGGCCTTGAGAAGCTCATCTTTCATACAAACTGTTCTAAGTCAATGAAGTGTGAACTGAAGATTGGACAGGGTGATTCAATGCATTTACCAAATACTGCTGTATTGGCTTGAAAGGGTACAAAACTGCCACTGCCTATAATTTCCTTAAGATCTGCATCAATGACACTCAAAAAAGGAATTCTCAAAAAATTCACAGATTGACTTAAAGGCCTGTCTACATGCACCATCAACATTTTCAAAACATTTCTGCGACAAAACTTTTTGAAAACAGTTTGGGAAATGTTGCGGGGTTGGTCTACACTCTGCAACATAATCAAAACATGTTTTCAAATTGTTTTGCAAAAGTTGCAGATCCATTCCACTCCGTGCAACAAACCGAAAACAACGGTGTTTTGGTAATGTTGTAGTTGGGTGTTTTGAAATGTTTCGGAAATGTTAATGGTGTAGACAAGCCTTAACATCGAAAAGAGCTCTAAACGTCGATAGATAGGTCTTGCTCAGTCAGTGTTTTGAGGGACTCACCTCCTATACACTGTCAAAATCTCAAACGGGTAAGATGTTTGGCGGGTCTTAAGTAATGTATAGGTATTTAGTGTTTACTATTTTTTTTATTTCAACTGTTAGTTTTCCATTTGTCATTATTACTTCGATGATTGAATGTAACACATGTGCATTGGTGCGTCGATCTCATTGGCGACCCTTGGCCTTACCTCGTCGGTTAAGGGTCCCAATTAAAGATGGGTCACAATAAAAATATATACGTGCGTTGAAATGTACATGTATATGGTGCTTTATAGTCACGTACATTTACAATGTACATTTCTGTTGAAACCAAGTGTACAGGCATGGACTTATCTTGACCATATTATCGAATCCATGCCTATCCCTGGAAAAAAAGAGTGGTAACGTCTGAATAATAGAGAGCTTTCGCACCCGCACGTTTAGGCAACCGACTACATTTAGGTCATCAAATTTTGCGGTCTAGTGACGTGTACACAAACGGATATAGAAAATGTTATCCGTAGTGAGTTCACTATACGTCAGAGAAAAACGGTTTGCAAAAGCAACATATTTATATCAAAGCCCTCATTCCAACGGTGATCGCCATTCTTTGTTATCAAATTTAGAAGGATTCCTCATGCATACCAGGTGTAACATTTTGTATGTTTTGTTTGGATCATCTTTTATTAAGCTTTTGGGTTGTGAATGAAATCCGTGCAAAAAGGGCAGTTTCCATTGACTGCCGTGCGATCAGTATGGGTCTTTCGCAATTGAACGGTTTGCTGAATATTCACGTTTACGTCATCATCTTGTGAGCAGTTGTGACGTGTGCACAGACGCTAAATGAAGGCCTATACACTAGCCGGCCACAGTTCACGGGTAACAAGCACGGTACGCGTGAGGCGAGTACGGTTTGTAAAATAGCCCGGTTAATAGGCTTTTTTCACTGTGACCATTCTCTATTGTCAAAGTCTTGGAACACAAAGGATCAGCATACCCTATGAATAGAGTGGCGCTGATTGTGAAAAATCCCTATTGATCATGTTCTAATCTCCCGCAAACAGGTATCGCACAATACAAGCACAGTAGGCCTCTCGGTCAACTCGTATGACTCGAGCACAGTCAAAAGACTACCTCTTATCCGTAAACACCGATCTTTACGGATAGTTCTTATGCTTGGGCTATAGCCGTGTCTCTTTGCGAAACAGCTAAATCTTATCCGTTTCACCGGTTACGGTTACGTATAACTAAATGTAGTCGGATGCCTAAACGTGCGGGTGCGAAAGCTCTCTAATGTCTGTTGAAATACTTTTATTTTAGTTTTGTGCAGCGCTGTCCTAAGTTGTGCAC
Source organism: Notospermus geniculatus (assembly GCA_002633025.1). NCBI lineage: Eukaryota > Metazoa > Nemertea > Pilidiophora > Heteronemertea > Lineidae > Notospermus > Notospermus geniculatus. The sequence continues at coordinate 56,466 of NMRB01001633.1, read as the reverse complement.
AGGGGATTTGAAGTACATGTAAAGACAATTAGCTGTTTTTTCATCGTGTCACCAATAATGCTCTTAAGCTGTGTTTACCTGACATCCGATATGCGATATGCGAGACGCGACAGCGATATGCGAGGTCCGAAATGCGGAAAAAAACCTGTGTTCCATTTACCTACCCGCGATATAGATTGCGATATTCTAGCAGAAAACAAAAACGCCCTGGGTGCTGTAACACGTAACCTCTATATCGCATCCGATATCGCGATCGCTACATGTAGCGAATGCTATCGGATATCGTCGTATCGCACATCGGATAACGGATAACGCGTAAAGATAAATGAGTACAATGTATTGGAAAATGGTTTGGAACGATAGACTGCGATTTCGCATATCGTTACGTCGTATTGCATATCGAATACATGTATGTCAGGTAACACGGCTTTACGTCATGGACGACGAACTTACGAGTAGTTTGTGCATCAATGTAGGTTAATTAACATCATGGAAATAAATGAGTGCTGCCGCCAGGTCAGACCAAGGAACTTTCCTGGTCAGAGTGACCAGCACCTTGCTGTTTCCAGTTGGTATCTATTTCGTAGCTCATGCATGCACCAGGCTTGGTTAGGTAACGCTTACGTCCACAATTTAATTTATTCTCTAAATCGGGATCTTCAAAATGAGCATAACGTAATCACCAGGGGACATAATATTCATGAACCCTTCGCAACTTTGCCAGGATGAAAATGTATTGCTTGCCTACATATGCCCATATCGTTCAATGACGCCGTATAATAAATCTGCGTGGTTGCAAAGTTGCGAAGCCTTCTCGAATCCAGAGTCCCCATCAATTTTGATTGGTCCGAAAATTTCGCTGGCCTGAAAATGGCATGCAGGCCTACTATGGAGCCGGTGTAATAGAATGATGTCCCCCGATATGCGATGTCCCCCAACAATACTTTTACGGATTAAGTGGCACCATTGAATTGGACTCTTGAGAGACCAAGACCCTTATCCCTGTGACAAACAATGTAGGGGGACATCAGAAAGAGGGGCATTAGGTTCTATCACAGCTGTGATTGTGGCTTCCTTCAGACACCGAAAAAAAAACGAAGTTATATAGGTGGGTCGAATGTCGCCGAAGAAGTAAATAACGAACTCATGAACTGGTCGAGTTGTATGTCAATTTCAACTCATATGAATACATTTCTGCCCCCAAAACTTGGATTACTATGTTTCTCATCGATATCCACAGGTCCTCTGTGGTTTATTGTTCCACATAGGAATAGGCGAGACTGAACTACTCTTCATTCCACATCTGAATGGCGCGAGGTTTATCAACGATATCTCCGCAACAGCTGCGTCAAATTTGACAAAAATTCATCAATCATCTAATCTTTCTTGTCGGTATCTTTCTGCTATCTTCATTTTTCGCGTACGTCCGACACAACGGATCCCGTTCTCAAAACCCACTTCATTCGCCGCGATGTTCAGTGCAGTTTACACGTGCGCGATGCATTGCATCATTTCAAAATGGCCGCCAGTTCGGTTGAAAACACTAACTGTGCTTGGTGAAAGAACTTCTTTATGTCAGGTTTTAGGGAAAATGACAGCGATGATGCCTGTAGCGACAAAAAAGAGAAACCGATTGATGTATGGTAATGTCAATTTTGACCCAGCCGATGGGGAGATAACGTCTGAAAACCTCGCGCCAATCGGATGTGGAATGAAGGAGGAGAGTTCCTGTGTTTGGCAACAGCAGTTTTCAATGGCTCAGCCATGAATGAAATCACAGAACATGCAAGAAACAGCTCTCAAATCAAGATTAGAGTTTATACTCATTTTGTTTAGAGCCGATAACATCATTGATTGATCTCGAGAAAATATATATTTTTCTATGATAATACTCAGTTGTATTCGGTGTGCCACTATTGTTTTTACGCGTCTAATATTCATTGCTTAATTGACTAACAGTGTGGATGGACTTATCATTCATCATTATCATCTCCAATCTTTTTCCTTACGTGACCTGTCTTAGTGGATAGATGGGTAGGCCTACCAATCCATGATGATACAAAAACTGATACGAAGGTTGCTATTAATATAGTAGCTAGAACGGGCAGTTAATTTGTAACCGCTACATTTAGTCTAGTCTCGCACCGCCAGCCTCTGATCTCGCTACAGCTACGCTTGGATCAGCTCGGTTGTCTGGCTGCGCGAGACTAACCGAGGGTCTGGCTGCGCGAGACTACATTTAGTCCAAAATACGTTTTCGTGCATGATGTCTGTGTATATTTGAGTTCAACATGTAAGATCTGACTGTCGTTGGTGTACATTGCTTACGACTGTACATGTAGCTTATCACATCAAAGCCATTTTCTTAACTCATCTGCCCCCAGGTTTGAGCTGACAGTATCGTCTGCCAAGTTTTCTGATAGACATGGAAACGAATTGGAGAAAATTTAAAGTCCCCACAGTATGCATTAGGTTTTGTATCTCGCGATGGCCGACGTATTATATAACCTTTGACCTTTAGGCAACGTCGTATATTCATGTTCGAAAGACTGTTCAAATCTATCTATTTGAATGATCTAAGTTACCAATTAGGTATTGGGAGTGTTGCTACACATAAAAGAATGAGTTGAAGCATGTTACCTTACCTGATATAGGGTTACATGTAGTCACGCTGTAACAGTACGTTGAACTTCTCAGGTGATGAAAGTATGGCGGCCATTTTTGTTTCGATGTAGTATCAGTCCAGCCTAGGTGTTACCACTGGCTATTGGTTGGACAGGACACCAGTCTTATCAAGGTGGGGAGGAAGAACGATTCACCTCATGCATACTGTGTGACTTTAAAGAAGTATTCTTCGTATGGTTGGTAGGAACAAATCGTCTTCAAATATTTTTTAATCAATACCATAGAATGTGCAGAGAAAATTTTTTGACAGAAGAGAGTCTGCTTGACTCTGGGGATAGATGAGTTTTGCCGCCATTCACCCCTGTCCTTACCGACAGAGTAAAATGATGATAATAATGAGGCAGGTTTATCATCTTCTACATGTTCACGTCCACTGCATTCACTAGGGAGTTTTCGCAAGGCCCCCGAAACGCCAACGCCAACGCCACTAAACCCATTGTTCGATGCCACGAAGGAGCCTGTCGAGTGCCTAATCGTAGGACGTGTATTCTCTGTGTTAAGATATAAGGCTGACCCTAACAATGACCTTTCCCATCAGCCAATCATTCTACTCCTTAGTCATGTTAGTGAGTAACAGGTCTTCTGATTGGTTCCCACGATTAGGCACTCGCCAGTGGTCGAAGAGAGCACCCAATAAAACGATAGATGTTCGCAGTGTAGTACGCACATGTGGAAATGGACCTTGAGCGTTTCCGTGCGCGGAAATGCTCGAAAGCATTGTTTGTTTCCGCGNCACCAAAATTATCATATCACTTCGTCGTTAATGGTCCCAATCAGACTAAATATGTATCAAATAATCTAAATATCTGAAATTTTAACAATTTCTAAGGCAGCACACTATGAAATCAGCCCGAGTCGACGACTTGGAATGACGTGCATGAAGCCGAGATCGCTGTTGTCGGTTCGATCATTGTGATTTTTTTCCAATATATATCGTCATATTTTGAACCCACTTGTGTCGTTTTGACGAAAAATAATTTCAGTTATTGTTTGATGGTACTCTAAAATACCACTCAGGTATGATTTCATAAGGCGATTGTCTATGACCATTGGGATTTTATGCGATGATCATAGGTATATTTCATCTCGATTCACTTTGTGCAAGCACCACGACATTTCCCATGATTCCTCATTCCATGAACAAAAGAGCAGCCAACCCGTCAAAGTAACTGGCGCGGGAAATTTAAATAGTGCTGTTTTCAATTTTGTCACCTAGCGCCCCCTGGAGAACAAATTTCAAATTAATTTCCATTGCACTTGGTGTACCAAAAATCAAGCTTCATACCCTATCAATTTCAGTTTGATATATTGCCTGTGGACTGAGTTATTGGGGTTTTCCATTTTACGGAAAATGCCCCCTGGAGAGCAGAATGTACGTCAGATCGCAAAAATTTTTGGTCCTGTTTCGAGTCCTTCCTAGGGCCTACCACTCCACCGGCTTTCATGACCCTGGGCCTTGCGGTTGCGAAACGTGCCAGTTTCACGGACGACACACACACACACACAGACGGACGCCACTCAGTATACATATGACTAGCTCAGCTGAAAGCTGAGCTAAAAAGGCGCCAACGTGGCCTATTACGTCCGCACGCTTTTGGCACGTTCGCGTACAGGGAAAACGTCCTGCCGAAGCTCTCTATTATAAAGGACAGACTTCGCGTTATTGGCGTTTGGGAACTTTTTCGCAACTCTCCAAAAGCGTTTCCTCATCAGGAGAGCACTGAAAAATTCCGCTTCGTCAAAATGACGAACTTCGGTTCGTTTTCCGTTTATCACCAAACTGAGTATCTAATTCGTCGAAATGACAAACCACGGTTCGTCATTTTGGCGAACCCTTGTTGTATCCAAAAAAAATCTCTAACAAGGTTCGTCCAAATGACGAACCGTGGATTGTCATTTCGACGAATTAGCGCCTGAGGAAGACCCCGATTGGGGTCGAAAATTGCGCCGGCGAAATATTCGGAGACGACTTTCCGATTTATTGTGAGAAGAACATACCATACATCATAGAACTCTTGTTTTGAATAAGGCAGTACTGAGGCAGTGGACGATGGTTTCCATTGCCTGTACCACTAAGAACTGGCGCCATCATGTGAAAGATGCATGGTCAGAGAGCTTCACTGAGGATTCACGATCGTGGAGCTACTGCTAACCGGCGCATCTGTAGGCCTACCGTGTAGCTCTATGTAAAATCGCAGCCTATACACCCCTTGAGAAAACAGCAGAGATCAAACGCTCCAAAACAAGTGAGCCAAAATCTATTTTCTGACCGAACGCCTCTTCAGTGACTGTTCATAAGATATCACAGCCAACTTCGTGCCTCTCGCATTACACGGAAAACGTCGCTCTAGTAGACACTTGTGAGCGTGTGCATGGACATTTACATTGTCAGGATCGGTGATAAGGATGTTTCTCAGGATGAAGTTCATTTTGGTTACCGAAGCCACCGCGTAGGGCTAGAAAGCTTCGGCTCTTGCTACCATCTTTGCGGCATAAACCTCGTCTCGGATCAATTTATAGAACATCATGTTGACATCACGGGTTACCTTTAGAATGAGATACCCGTAGCCACGCGGGTGCTGAATGTAATCGAACATGCCAAATCGCGCAGAATGGCAAACACTGCAGGAAGTTTCTTGATGAGAATGTTTGTATGTGTTGCAGATCAACAACAACAAAAGCTCAAAATCATCGCCGTTTTTTAGACCGGGAGAGAATGAAATGCTTAGAGGACCCATTCATGAGCACCAATCACGTGAATTTTCTTTTGAATTGGTCAGCCAGAACTTTGCTGCCATCTTTTGGCATTACGCGCGGCTGACTGCTCCTTTTGTCCCTTGACAGGCATGCATACGCCACCGGGTCCTGTCACAGTGGAAAATATCGAAATACGGGCAACTCAAAACAAACAAAAATGTTGCAACTCTTCGATTCGTTACCAATACGAAATATTCGATTCGTTACCAATAATGTACCAATACGAAATATGCCTTTGAAAATGCAAATGGGGATAACAATTTTTTGGCAGTAATGGAAATGAAGTCCAATTTCATCCCGCCCAAAGTGCTTCGTGTTTCGTCAGATTTGCGAAATCTCACTATAAAGCCCCCGTCACATATCCACTCCGGGGCCCGTACGGCGAGTAAAAATGAAAACCGTAGAAATGAAAATGAAAATGAAAATCGTAATGGACCCGTACTGTCTCTAAAATCCACGGCAAACCGCTGAGTGAGGACAATCGTACGGGGCTTTACGAAGCTCGACGGGCATGGCAATGATGACATTCTTGGGAGTACTGCATTAAAACCACGCCAAAAAATACATTTCCATCACAGGGTTGCAGAGCAACGCCAGGCTGGAGTGTTTTTAGACGTTATCAGACGTTGATTTTTTGCGGAAATAACCGCCCATAGTATAGGCTTTTCAGGGAAAACTGTAAAATGTATCCCGGTGTAACGTTTTTCAGTGTTCCCCATCTGCGAGTGTTCCCCTGCTACTGTCTGACGGAATAAGCCGCGACTTGACAATAGGGGACACACAGAGTAACGTATGGATCTATCTGCCAGTGTTTCCAAAACAATAGGGGGAACACTGACACACGGAAGCACTTAAAAACTTTACACCGGCCATTAAATTATAATTTTTGCCTTCATTTTCGCAATGTGTCCTCAAATGTTTTTGTGCAGTTTTTCATACGAGCATCAGAGTCAAAGCTAAACAGACGAAGTTGACAAAAAGGCATAAAAGGCATGTCACCTTTCTTTAACTCATTTGATTAACCTCTTAGGAGTGTTAAACTTAGCCGACTTATATTTTCTTTATTTAGTTTTGTTCAAACCACTCGGGCTGCTTCGCCTTTGAGTAAATTCTTCTTCTCGGGAAGTTAGCTAAGGGTATATCTACCCGTCCTTAGATCTCATTCTCATGCGTAGGCCTACTGGCTATGCGTCACAGACTCGCCCACGACTGCATTGAGGAGGCTGATGCCAAAAGCCTTCGCCTCAGAGAAATTCGATCACCCCACGCCGAAGAAGACAGCTTGAAAATCTCCCAGTAGGTACATGTATAGTGACTCCGCCTGGGCCCGTTCATTCGGAACTAAACATACGAGCGTTGTGCGTCTAGCTTTATCTTGGTGCTGTCCTTTACGTAAAGCCTTGTTCACACTGGCGGCGCGGCGCGGTGCGATGCGTTGAAAAAAATCGCCAAGCGGCGCGGTTGCGTGCGGTGGTCATGATTAGCGGAAATGACATCATTCAAATCATTCAAATCCTCACGCGGCAGGCGATTCGACGCGGAAAAAATACTGCAGGAGCGATCGGTGGCGGTGCGAAAAATTTCGCATCGCACCGCGCCGCCGCTGTGAACAAGGCTTTAGATTGAACGTCAAGATTAGGACTTCGTGCAAGCTTACCACATCCTGCGAAAGTCGGCCATGACAGATCAGAAGCGGTACAAACCTTGGGCCTAGTGCATTGAAGAGACGGTAAGCACAGGAGCCAACTGTACAAAATGCACTAGGCCTCCTAGGCCGAGGTTAATGTTTACCCCTTCTGACCTGTCATGGCCGACTTTCGCAGGATGTCTATGGGGGAATTCGTTATTGAACTAACCTCTATGGCACAGTTGTTTACGGTACGAATTCACGTCTCACGTACTGTTTTAGATGTTCATCTCCATTTTAATGGCAAGTCGGACGGACTGCAATCGAACGGATGAAAATTGAGCGTCGGAGGGGACATCTGTACGCTAAACACACATCGTGAGTGCCTCTCTTGGTCACTTGTTGACATGTCCAATAGTCTGCTGGGAGCCTGACGTGGCATATATCCGTTGTTGGTAGTAGTGGGTCTACACCCTGGTAATCCGAATGAACGTCTCAGGTCCCTTCCTTATATTCGTGCCACGCCTAGCTCCCGGAATAACTATACAAAGGATAAAGCGGACCATACACGATCAATATTATTGCACAATATGAGGCCAAAAGTAGGGACATGTGCTTCTGGCATAATGGGTGAAAGAAAGATTGGCAATAGTACTGCCCATTTTGGTCCTCATATTAGCCCTTGTTACACTACATAAAAAACCCGTGTCGAACCCGGTTTTTTTCTGTCCACACCTGTTAAAAACGCGGTGTAATAATCCCCTCCGAGCTCGAACGGGTTTTGGAGGGCTTAATTTAGGTCCCCGTCACAAAATTTGAGTAGTGTTGACGGGCACCGGGCCTCAGGAGGAATTTTTCAGAGCCGGGCTAGACCCGGGTGTCAAAAAACCCGGGGATTTCTATGTAGTGTAACCACGGCTATTGTGCAATGATATTGAACATGTATGGGTGGCTTAAGTCGATTCCATTCAACACAATTGACGAATGGCCATGTCGCCGCCACTTATCAGGTGTCAATTTCAAAATGACCACAGCACAGACACTCGGATGCTCTTGGTTGCGCCATTCGGGAGAGTCGTCAAACAACAGGGAGTTTTCCCAAAGCGAACAAAGGTTTCATGAACACGAACCCCTTTATTTAGCCATTGTTCACCAGCGTGTCCATACACCGCATACCTCCCTGTTTACACTACTATAGCCGTGGTTACACTACATAAAAATACCCGTGTTTTTCCAGACCCGTGTCAAACCCGTGTGTACGAAAATCCCGGCGAGAGGTCACACTACTACACTGTAGTTAAGTGGCCCGGCGACAGTTGCGCTGCAAACATTGACTCTTCGCAATCGACGTCATCTTCGTATGTACTTCGGCAATTTCCGACGGCCTCCGTACATATGACGATAAATTAATAAAAGTCATGACTCTGTGGTTCAGAGTGTGACTCTTCGGTCATTTCTGAATTGGCACACATTGTCGGAGGCGCGAAAACGACGTCACTGAATGGCTGCGCCATCTGTCGCCGTGCGAAGAACTAACGAACACACGGGGATTTCGAAAAGCACGGCGAGATTGCCGTGTCTCAAGAACCCGCGTTTTTCAGACACGGGTTTCTCGAAGCCCGGCAATTCATAGGTGTGACCGCAAAAATCCCGGGGATTTTATGTAGTGTAACCACGGCTATAGAAATCCCCGGGCTTTTTGAGACCCGTGTCAAGCCAGGTGTAACGTCGATCAGTGTTCCCCGTATTTCTGTGTTTTTCTTCCCGGGTTTTTCTTATTGTTTCCTTCCTGACGGATTAAGCAAGGTTCATTGGCACACGGATCCGATCCGTTTCCAATCCGTTTGCCCCTAGTTTTCCGGATACGACAACGCTGAAGTCCATTTGATAGATTTTTTACGGACCTGAATCGGACCAATTCCGTGTGCCAATGAACCTTGCTTTAAGCGGCAACTAACCCAACAATAACCATTCTAGGTCGCGTCTACTGTTGGGGAACACTGAGCTACAGAAACACTCACAGATGTTACACTTGTACTGAAAAACCCCCCTGAGACGCGATGCGCGTCGACACTACTAAAATCTTGTGACGGTAATCTAAATTAAGCCCTCAAAAAACCCTTCTCTTATTAGCCCCGGGTTTTTCATCCCCGGGTCTATTAGACCCGCGCTTTTAACAGGTGTAAACAGAAAAAGCCCGGGTGAGACGCGGGTTTTTATGTAGTGCCAGGGCTTATGTAAACCCACTAAACAATGGAAGAAACGGCTATTTCTCATCAAATACTCAGACTTCTTACTTTACACATCTTCCTTTTTCCAAGATTATAACCAAAAATGTAGAGGAATAGGCTACTTGTAGATATACATGTAATTATGGATTAGTTTTACTGAGTAACCTCGAGCCGATTCGTCAATTACTTGAACGTACAATACCTGTTGATAGTGTTAATATGAGTGACTTTCCGCTTTTTATAAAAACAAATATAAAACGGGTCGTTTATTTCTCCCGTGAAATTTGATTTGAAAATATCGAGGGTTTTCTTTTGCATTCAGAACTCAACTCCATGCGTTTCAATTTTCGAAAGAAGGAAGTTTGAATGGAAAAAAAATTAACTGGATCAGAGCCGTAGCGCCAAAAACAGACGATACATGCACCGATGTAACTTGATAAACGTTAACGTTAATAGTGTTTCACAGTCAAAGTCACGCTATTAAGCAATGATGTCTTTCAGTTTGTCAAATACCCGCTGCAATGGAGTTACCAGTTTGAGCCGCCACATCGAAAGTTATACACGCACAAATAAAAGGCATCTCTTTAGCCAGCAGTAAAATACGTATATTCAGGCAAATGGAGGTTTTTGATTATCCACTTCTACCGAAAGGAATATTCGTGACAATAGGGAGGTTTAGAAATCAAACGATAAACGTAAACTTTACGACAACGCTATTTTTCACACTACACGTTAACCAGATTTTATATTGCATTTTCGGTACAAGAATAACTTTGTCGTTAACGTTCACGTTTATCGTTTGATTACAAAACCTCCCTAATAGTTAAGCCACTGGCCGTGTCATGGAGAAATTGCGATAGCTTCGCCAGCTTTGCTTTTTGCTTAAAAGAACAGCAACATTATCCTGAATGGGTGGAAAGAAGAGGCAGTATTTTAGGCAACGAATCTGATGATGCATTCTTTGTAGGGTACTTTCTGATGTAGATTCAAAAGGACTACTGGAGGGGATACGCCTACATTGTACATCTTGTGGAACTCTTTGTCTTTAGTAAAAGTCGCTGTTGGGCTTCAAAAAGTAACCATTGTGCTGAGTCAGCAACGACTGTCGACTTTTAAGAAGAACGTCAGTGGAGGAAGAATTTCACCAACAGGTATTTCAAACGCAACCCATTTTTTATTAAATAAGCGAAGAAAACGGAGCGATTAGCCAAGACACTAGGGAGGTTTAGAAATCAAACGATAAACGTAAACTTACGACAACGTTATTTTCATACTACACATTCACCTGATTTTATATTGCATTTTCGGCACAAAAATAACGTTGTCGTTAACGTTAACGTTTATCATTTGATTTCTAAGCCTTCCTATTTTGATCACCAAACCGACACCAGCGACGTTCTTATGATTGTACCTTGGTTGCTTCTTGATCGAAACCGATAGGACTTCGATTAGGGATAGCCAAGTCTATCATGAGAGAGTTTGACAGGATCGACATCTCAGAGACACAGATTCACCTGCCGAATGATTGTAAACGCTTCAGTAGAGAAGTCCAGGGCCCAGTTGCACAAAGAACCTTAAGTCTAAGAAAAAAACTTAAGTCTGAAATGAAGTCATCTGATTTGCTGAAACCTGGTCACATGATGACTTAAGTCAAACTTTAGACTTAAGATTCTTTGTGAAACTGGACCCAGATCTGCCCGCAGCCGTCCGATGGAACCATCCATCCCCACCCGAACGACGTCGCGGTGTGGCCAAAAGATCTGGGCCGACCGCACAGAAAGTCCGATAGTGCTACCGGCGCCTATCGGCAGTTAGTTACAACGCATTTTCCTATTAACTAAACCGTCGATGGGCAACGAAAGCACTATATCGGATTTTCTGTGCCGTCGGCCCAGGTTTAAATTTTGATTATCAGAAATTTTTGAGTAAAAATTCCAATACGAACACCCGGGCCCGTATGCACCAAAGTGGTTTAAAATTTGGCTTAAACCTTGATTTACTAATCATGGATTAAGCGTGGATTAAATCATCCGAACTTGAATAAGCTACTGCGGAAATGCAGTACCCTTTGATGACCGAAATGACACAGGTCATTCAACTTTGGTGGCCATTCTTTACAACGACGACCGGTATTGTCGGCAACACGATGTCCCTGCTCATCACGACCAAGAAAGACAACCGGAAACTGAGTACCTGTGTTTACATGGCTGGGTTGGCGATTGTTGATACATGTTTCGAAGTCGTTGTATCGGCTTATAGGATTGTCGTTCTCCACGGAGTCGGGGAGGGGATGGAACGAAACCTACCATTTTTAAGGTGGGTTTTCATTTATTTCCTTTTCTGTCCGTGCAAGCAATGTTTGTTCACTTCGAATACAATGTACGTCAACAAAAGAAAATGTCCATGGTCCTCTTCCGTGTTTACCAAATTGCACCTTTTCTGCCTATCGGTATTGACTCTGCTCCCCAGTGATACGGTCTTTGGTAGACATTCACTTTCAACTTGGATTTTTCTTGTTCTTGTAAATTCAGCTTCATGTGGTACGGCGCCGATGCTTTCGCCATCACTTCCGGGCTCTTTTTGGCGGAGATGAGTATCGACCGGGCAATCGCTGTTACCTTTCCAATGAAAGCAGCCTCCATCTGCACAGCATCAAGGGCGGTCAAAGTTACAGTGGTGACATGCGCCATACAGTTGATCTTCAACATCCAAGCATTCTTTAGCTATACGTTGCCAAAACCACCAAACGGCGTCGTATTACGGGATGTTCCACATGCACGATGGGTTGAACAGTTTTTGAATTTTTACCAAGTTTTATTCGGCACAATAATACCCTTTTCTATATTAATCATCTGTAATACTATCATCATCATTAACGTGCAGAGAGCGGCAAGAACGAGAAAGAAAATGGGCTCAAAAACCGACCGCAAATCGAAAGAGCCCAATTTGACCGCTCTTTTGCTGACGACATCATTCGCGTACTTCATCTGTTCGATACCAAAAAGGATCTACGAGGCCATCGTACCCGATTTCATCAACTACGACCTGACGGACCCATACTGGAACGCCCGCTACTGGCTGCAATTTTGGATTTTCACCGAACTATGGCACCTTAATTTCGCCGTTAATTTTTACGTTTATTTTCTTGGTGGAGGGAAAAAGTTCCGCCGAGACGCCAAGAAGGTTTTTACTCGATGTTTCCAATGGGCCGTGCCTAAACGTGACTGAGGTGTTGGGCAAACAAGCACTGCAGTGACAAGTATAAGGCGTTTGTTTTGTCTTATCAATCAGGGGCATTTCGACTTGGAACGACCTCTGGCGTCTAGTCTGGAGCCGATAATATTCTGTTCTCAAAATCCATTTATTTTTCATATCTAAAGTATCTCTGCAGCTAGCAGCAGCCTAAGGGTTTACTCTAACATGAACATCAATTACTGATGGTTACCTTCAGGTGTACTGGTCCAGTGTAAGCGCACTTTAAAAATGGACAAACGTTACAAAACGTTGCTGCCTTGTGTTTGGGCTTTCTCAACAGCAACAAGAATTTTTAGTGGCCGCTCCGCTCACGCCTCAGCGGAGAGTGTAGGCCTAAATGTCGATGCAGTGGAAAATAAATCCAAAAATCACCACTGACGGACTTTTAGGCCTGCATCAGTCGCCATTTTACGCGTCGTGGAGAAGCATCATTCACCGAAAAAGACACTCGTTACATGTGGATGGATCCAGTAATAACTGGTACATGTTCCCCAGAGCGTTAGGAAACAAACTTTACATTGAATTTTTTCCCAATGATTTTCAAATATTTTCACATTTTATCAATGTGCAATGGAAAACAAATTGGTTGATATCATGTGAGAATGAGAAAACCATTGTCATCATCGAAGAATGAAAATTTTGCGATCTTTCCGAGGCCTTACCTTGCCGATCATTTCATCCTTCTCGGTCTCCTCCCTCGAGAAGGGTCCACCAAAGACTGTGAAGTGACTGGATAATAGAATGTTGGCTCTACTCCACCATGCAGAGGTGGCAAAAGTCTATGGAATTTCTTCCAAACTGAAACGATTGTTGTAAAGAATGCATGAATATACACTGTGGGTGATACATAGATCTACATGCTAAAGCAAGGTGGCACACGGAATTGGTCCGGTTCAGGTCCGTAAAAAATCTATCAAATGGACTTCAGCGTTGTCGTATCCGGAAAACTAGGGGCAAACGGACTGGAAACGGATCGGATCCGTGTGCCAGTGAACCTTGCTTAAAGCTAAGCGCACATGTCCGACAAAAAGCCTTCCGAAATGTGTACGTTTATCGGATCCGTTCACCGGATGCACTTTAACGCATGGCAAAACTGCGCACATGTATGCGTTAAAATTCGCAGCACCGACGGATGTCAGTTTTTCCTCCACTGGGAAAATCGAAGGGTTATCCCAAAATTACGTCATTATAAAGGAATTCCTTCCGAATTTCGGACGGCAACAGTAATTTTTGACGGATGAATGGAACATGTTCCATTCGTCCGATATTGCATGCGTTACTCAATTCGTTCCGGATGATAATAACGGCCATGTGCGGTGGCAAGTGTCAATCAGTGTGTCCCATATCAATCCGGTAACGGATCCGGTAAACGTATTCATTTCGGAAGGCTTTTTTGTCGGACATGTGCGCTTAGCTTAAGGCTTAGCGCACATGCCCGACAAAACTCGATCCGTTAGGGGTGTTTTTAAAGTCGACTGACCCAACGCTGTCGACTCGTCATTCAGCCAGGACAGTCGATTTTAACAGACACCCCTAACGCATTGAGTTTTGTCGGACATGTGCGCTAAGCTTAACACGACAAGTTGAGTGCACGCATGACATCTGGTATTATGCGGTATGGTCAGGCGTCGAAACGCCCCGAAGTCAGTGTTGCGACTTCATCGAAACGGAAGAATTTCTAAGGTTACGGGTGAAATGTCAGTGTGAATCTGCTCTCTCCATCTTTTTGTTTTAGTTGGAGTTGCCTAATCACAACTGCCATCCACGCCCCAAGAAATGTACGTGCCCATAAAGCGCGGAGAGTGAGTCAAAACAAACTACGCCCGTATTCTAGAACTTTCCTTTAGCTGACGTAACCGAACAAAAAGCCCCCTTGCGACGAGCAAGAGAATTGCAAACGCCCTGCAGACACCTCAAACGAAGGCTCTGAACATGATAGACCCCACGACGCCAGGAGGGCGCCACCTTATTTGTCTTCAGGCAACAGAGCTGTCAACATCTCCGTACCTCTTACACCACTCAAAGAAAAAAAATTATAGTCATTTTTACTTATAGACGGGATTCGAGCTGTCGATCTTCTGATTTGTAATCCACCACTCTATCCACTCGGCCCACGAGCCAGCTGACAAAGACATGATTTGTGTTTGTCATAGACGTAGGCCTTCGACTTACGTAATAATACTACGAATAAGAGAAAACATGAGAAATCTTCCAACAGGTTCGGTGGCCGAACGGGGGAGACGGTGGAGCAAAGATAACAGGGCGCGGGTTCGATTCCCAGCTGGGTCAATTTTTTTTCTTTCAGAAAAATTTTCAGCAGGAGCTCACCAGAGGATGTTGACACCTCCAAAGCTCCAAAAACAAATAAGGTGGCGCCCTCCTGGCGTCATGCGGTATATCATGTTCTGAGCCTTCGTTTGAGGTGTCTGCAGGGCGTTTGCAATTCTCTTGCTCGTCGCATGGGGGCTTTTTGTTCGGTCACGTCAGCTTTAAGGGAGATTTTAAAAGTCAACCTTTCACCTAAATTTTATTTCAAGAACCAACCTTTACCTCGGGCCAAAGGACACCTTTAGGTACATGTACCTCCCCTTAGCAAAGGTTGGGTCGTTTCAAGAACCTCCCTTCATACAGGAAATGCTTTTTTGCCTTATAGCTGACGTGAACGAACGAAAAGCCCCCAGAACATGATAGACCCCACGAGACCAGGAGGGCGCCACCTTATTTGCCTTCAGGCAACAGAGCTGTCAACATCTCCGGATACCTCGTACACTACTCAAAGAAAAAAAAGTGTAGTCATTTAGACGGGATTCGAACCGTCGACCGTCTGATTTGTAATCCACCGCTCTATCTACTCGGCCAACGAGCCAGCTGACAAAGACATGATTTGTGTTTGTCATGGACGTAGGACTTCGACTTACGTAATAATACTAAGAATAAGAGAAAATATGCGAAGTGTTCCAACAAGTTCGGTGGCCGAATGGGGAACACGGTGGAACAGAGATAACAAGGCGCCGGTTCGATTCCCTGCTGGGTAAAAAAAAATTCTTTCAAAAAAAGTGTTCAGCAGGAGCTCACCATAGGATGTTGACACCTTGACAGCTCATAGACAAATAAGGTGGCGCCCTCCTGGCCTCGTGGGGTCTATCATGTTCTGAGCCTTCGTTTGAGGTGTTGGCAGGGCGTTTGCAATTCTCTTGCTCGTCGCATGGGGGCTTTTCGTTCGTTCACGTCAGCTTCAACGTGGCCTTACATGTACGTATGGTTGGTCTGGAGTATCAGACTTCGTGGTAAAGGACGACCTTAACAGAAGAAAGTGGTGTGGTTCTTATGAATACCATTTGTTAAAGGAGCCTTTAGTAAAGGAACTCCTCAGTAAAGGAAGCCTCTACAAAGGTCTACATGTACTTTAGGCCTATTTAAAGGAGGGTTTTAGTATAGGGCCTTGAATCTCCAGGAAAGATCGAAAACGTGTTCGTCATGTTGCGGTTCGCTCAACCACCGATTAGGCCTGGATCAGAAATGTCATGATGGTTCAGTCTGCAACCACTGATTACTCGTGAAAGCAATTATAGTCCGAACATTGCCTCCTGTTGCTCATTTGCAGAACTGACGGCCGCAACAAGAGTCAGATGAAGCCTATCGCGGGGGGTCTATTTTGATTGGTCCGTCCATCTCCAGGTCGTGTTTTGAATAGGCCTACATTTACATGTAGTGCACGGCAATCGTATCACTTGACAACGCTGCTCTCAGGCATTTTACTTGCTGTTTCAACCAGCTACACTCGCAGTCACGCTCTCTGTTCACTCTTAGCCAGACAAACATTAAGAAAACCGCAATTTGTTATCAAAATCACGAAAAATATTCCTCTCGAAAAGCCGAATCGGCGAATGCACAGCATCGCCATCTTTACAGTTTGAGGTCACGTGATACGGGAACCACCAATCCGTGATCTGATCATGCTGATGACGTAGAACCCAAATCTGGTTCTTCGTTTACTCATCATCTGACTCTGTATTAGCGTCCAGCAGATTCTAAAAATAGCAATACGAGTCAGACGTTCGGACTAAAGCAATTATTGTTTGACCTTGGGTTCGTCTGCCTCGTGGGAGGATGCCATTCATGTCTACTGTCACAAAGCAGGAAACAAAACGACGGAAAATGCCAAGATGAAGGTGTTGTTCATGGAAGGAAACGGAAGGCTGTCGCGAATGGCCTTTGGGGTAATGAAAAAATTATTTTTAGTGACCCTTTGAGTTGGAAGTTTCCGCCAGGAGTGATTGCTTTCGATGAGATCACCTGGATTCGCAGTCCCACTTGGAAATGACAAACCAAGTTCCATGATGGCAATAGTCCACATTCTCATGGCGTTTTGCGGAAACATCGTGTTAGAGCAAATATGAACCCAGGTTTAGGACACTTGGACAGCCAGATTTCAGGAAAGTCATGTTGCCAAATAATCTTTTGCCAGTGTAGCAGTAAAACGTGTCCCCCAGTAAAAAGTGTCCACTTCTATTGTGGAATGACGGATTAAAGTGCATTGGTATAGAAACTAATCGCCAGAGATTAGATTGTAACAATAGGATCCTTTGTGCCCAGGACAGTTTTTCCTAGGAAATTCTTTCACACCTGCAAGAGCCGCTAGGGCGTTTTACATTTTGGGAACTGACTTCACCGTTGGACGCCGATGGAAGCAACAACTGAGAATGGGAGACGATGTAGGCCTATGATATAAAGGAGCACGGTATTTCCACTTTTTCTCGACAGCCGGCGCCACCGCGCCACTCTCCAACCCAGGAGCTAACCACGTGTCGGCAAATTGACCCGATTTACTAGTACATTTTGTAATGCATTTTTGTAGTTCGTCTTACTGCCGCCAGGTGGCTCCCTCTAAGTCGGCAGTCAAATAACGCATTTGAGATCCAATACCGTGCTCCTTTAAAAGAAGCAAGCGAGGCAACCTTCCGATACAACCTTTTGACCCCTAATTAATACTCCTCGATTAACCAACCCGCTCGATTGCAACAATATAAAGTGTCCTTTGCCCACAAAAGCAATGTTTGTATCGGAGTGTCCCCAAGCAAGATCTCAAGTTTCCTGCATGCGAGTAACCATAGCCGTAACCATAATTTCAAAATACATGTATAATATGACACTTAGATTAAATAATGTTTCATATTTTGTGTGTTTGATACATAAAACGGTCAGCATTCGGAAACTCGACTCGGCGTGTTTCAATTTATTTTGGATATAGCGCTACATAGTATCAAATAAGCCGAGGGGACGCCACGCCCAATGTGTAAATGAGTAACATTTCAAAAGGAGGGTGTTTTACAATAAAAAAATCACGCTGTGCAGTAACCTATCCATTCCATTTTAAAATCTGACTTCATGCGTGGACAAAACTTATGTCTTTCCACGAGACGGCGGACGCTGTAGCCTGGAGGGAATATGTTGGTCGTCCGATTGAGTCCATCGCCGTCCAGCCGAACCAAAACGTGGTGCTGTTACCAAAAGATTCAACTCGTATTTAAAACATCTGGCAAATCTGAGTCGATTATTCCCATCGGGGTGGACGCGGACGGACACCTGCCCCAGGTACTTGGAACCAACGGAGACTATTCCAACGAAAATCAGTTAAAACCTAAAACCTTATGCCTTGCCGTTGTACCATCATTAGGGAGGTTTAGAAATCAAATGATAAACGTAAACTTTACGACAACGTTATTTTTCACACTACACATTCTCCAGATTTTATATTGCATTTTCGGTACGAAAATAACGTTTACGTTAACGTTTACGTTTATCATTTGATTTCCAAACTCCCTATTTTGAAAAGGAATCGGACAGCATTCACATACCTTTGGGACCAACTGACTGCTGGATTTACGATCAACGACACGAAATATTTAGGCAGTGTCCTTTTCGATTTATTCGTGTTATTGCTGTGACTAGTGAACCGGAAATGAATGACTTCAGAAATGGTACAGAGCTACATGTACCAACAGTGCCAGAAGGAACCCTGGGTGCCCTGGGACCCTCGTATCCCGTGATGACTTGCATAACACAGGTCATTTATCTTTGGTGGCCGTTCTTTACCGCCGCTACTGGTATCACCGGCAACACGATGTCCCTGCTCATCACGACCAAGAAAGACAACCGGAAACTGAGTACCTGTGTTTACATGGCGGGGTTGGCGATTGTTGACACATGTTTCGAATTCGTTGTATCGGCTTATAAGATCGTCGTATTTCACGGTGTCGGGGAGAATATGGAAAAAAACTTACCATTTTTAAGGTGGGTGACAATATCTGATCACATTACTTGGGTCGACAACCAGAAATTTTTCATTTTTTCAATGCAACGTAACCTAACAGTGTTCAGATAGTTGACCGAATATCCATTTGGTAGCAGAAAACGGCCCTTCTTCAAATAATTTTGCCAAATGTTCATCCAGCTTTCGGAAAAGCCTGCAGAAGGTGCAGAGCGGTATATGCCCGACATTGACACTGAATTTGGTGCTGCACTCTGTTTCTAAAGTCCGGCAACATCTAAGCGCGACCCAATGGAATGCGGAAGTTGGGCAATTTTTTAGTTGGGTAAATCACACACAATTCTTGAATAATACAAACTTTAGTGGTGGCCAACAGTGTGCAACGGATTATCACCGATTACGCAGGTGAGTCCACACAGGTGTAATTGAAAACCGCAAATTCCTGTCTCATTTCCTGACTTCCGTATTCCATTGGGTCGCAGTTTGATGTTGCCGGACTTTAATAAACGACGGTTGGGCATTGGTTGGCAGGTCTATTATCAGACTGGGCCGTCACGCGGTACCGTGATTCACGCTTTACCGTGAAATCCGTGGTGAAAAGAGGAAGTGGATCGAATGTTGCGCAACCGCACAACTGCTCGCCGAGCATGATGGGAATGGTGGTCGCGCTGCAGCGTGATATCAAGTGGCAGTTAAAGTCAACGTTTACAATGGTTTACTTGTGGAGATTACAACAACAATCGTTCTTTTTGGCGGAGATGAGTATCGACCGGGCAATCGCTGTTACCTTTCCAATGAAAGCAGCCTCCATCTGCACAGCATCAAGGGCGGTCAAAATCACGGTGGTGACATGCGCCATACAGTTGATCTTCAACATCCAAGCATTCTTTAGCTATACGTTGCCAAAACCACCAAACGGCGTCGTATTACGGGATGTTCCACATGCACGATGGGTTGAACAGTTTTTGAATTTTTACCAAGTTTTATTCGGCACAATAATACCGTTTTCTATATTAATCATCTGTAATACTATCATCATCATTAACGTGCAGAGAGCGGCAAGGACGAGAAAGAAAATGGGCTCGAAAACCGACCGCAAATCGAAAGAGCCCAATTTGACCGCTCTTTTGCTGACGACATCATTCGCGTACTTCATCTGTTCGATACCAAAAAGGATCTACGAGGCCATCGTACCCGATTTCATCAGCTACGACCTAAGGGATCCATACTGGAACGCCCGCTACTGGCTGCAATGGTGGATTTTCACGGAGATATGGCACCTTAATTTCGCCGTTAATTTTTATGTTTACTTTCTTGGTGGAGGGCAGAAGTTCCGCCGAGACGCCAAGGAGGTTTTTACTCGATGTTTCCACAAGGAAACAGGCGGGTAGGCCTATGGCAAGGAATGAGAACCCAACCGCTTGATTTTTCGACTGCATTTCTTACAAAACACTATCAATTAGGGGCATTTTGAACTACATTAGCTAAGCCATAAAGGTTTAACTGCGAACGATGATGTAACTGAGGGATACACTTCATGTGTTGCCACCAGATGTCTCTCACTGCCTGAATTTTGGTTTTACGTAATAGGGAGGGGCTTCAACTTTTGTATGGTAGTGAGGTACATGAATCTGTCAACTTGATGCCTTGAATTCCATTTCTGAGGATAACAGAGCTATTTTCAGCACAATTATAGTGTTCCACGTACAAATGTTTGATTCTTTTATGATTACCGCGGGGATTACCGGTAGGCTTATCTCCTGGGTTTGTTGCGGCCGAGAATATTGACACTGCAGATTTTTTTTGCTTCTGCCTGGAAAATAGTTCACCCTTCAAGAATAGTGATTTCGCGTTTCCTTTTTTTACGAAGTTAACCGAAAAGAAATCTTCACTCGCATTTCACAGCCGCGGTGCTCATCAATGTGAAATAACCCTTACAAACCTAGATCAGTCCTCTACGCATGCGCCGTGAAGACAGCGTCCGTGAGTCAATGCGATTCCGTGCATGTGTTGCAGACCTTTTTAGGTGCCAAATCGCCTAAAATCAGATTAATTCGACGCGAGATCTGCAAAGCCCAAAGAGCCCAACTGTTCTTTGCTGATGACGTCATCTGCGTACTTCGTCTGTTCCATATAAAAAGAATCCCGCCGAGACACCAAGGAAGTTGCTGAATGAAACCATCTTGTCATAATAGTGAGTTTAAGAAACCATACGTTAACGCTAACGCTAACGTTAATTACGTCAAAATGACGTCACTCCCCGAAGAAATACAACAGATTCATTCGATGTGACGTCAAAATGATGTCAATAACGTTAGCGTTAGCGTGAACGTATGGTTTCTTAATCTCACTATTATAATCTACCGTAATTATGATGAATCTGACCCCTACTTGACCCCGCCTTCGAGCCAATCAAAACTCGTGAAACAAATCGCCCTTCGGCACTTTCTCTTCTCTTCCCGCACACATTTGTAACACGGATTTTGATTGGCACCTCGATTAGCCTTCGCACACTGATGATTGGCTGAGGCGCTGAGCTCCTCAGAAGCGGGAAATGTGATGGATTCAAACCAGGCTAGATGGGTGTCAGGCTAGATAGACTGGTGAGAATCAGATAAATGAAACAGGTACATGTAGGAGAACTCAACCGTTAGATTGTCAAGTGGATTTCTTACAAATCCGTATCAAATCAGGGGCATTTGAAATAGGTACGCTACGGCCTATCGGGTAACTATAGGGAGGTTTCGAAATCAAACGATAAACCAAAACTTTACGCCAACGTTATTTTCATACTACACATTAACCAGATTTTATATTGCATTTTTGGTACAAAAATAAAGTGTCATTAACGTTTACCTTTATCGTTTGATTTCGAAACCTCCCTTATGTCTCATGTTGTTCGGTTTCCTTTTGGATGAAAAATGGTTCACCCACCAAGAATAGCGATCATCGTGTACCCTTTTTCGAACCAAAGGATGAAATCTTCGTGCGATACGTGATAACTGCAAATCTGGGTCAGTCCCCAACGCATGCGTCCTGAAAACAGCGGCATCCGCTTGTGCAGTCATCGCGCATGCGTTGCACAGACTGATTTAGGTCAGACAAGCGGCCTTTTTACGATTCAACGACGTGCAGATTTCCAGGGGATTTCAGGATGCGTAGATTTTGACCCAAGTAGGCTATCATGGTTTAACTGAACGCGATTTTTCAACGCACCAGGAAAAAACTTGGTTATTTCACGCTTGAAAAGCATCTAGACAAGCTTTTTCCGCATGCGCTGGGAAGGCGTCTGCAAAATCGCGTTATGTGTACCTTCGCCATAAAGGATTTCTCTGGCAGACAATTTATGGATGATAATGCACTTGTCTTCTGCTGCCACGGGAAAAGGAAAAACTTCTTACTCATTCCACATATTGTACTTCTACATTTATAAGAAAATATTGCAACACAATTTATGTACATCTTAGAAAAATATACAAGCAAGAAATAAATGCATGTAGACTTTGAAGAATCCGGAGGTTCAGGCTTAAATAAATGCATTGGGCTTCATTTGAGACCCTGACTTTGGCACAGATCATTGACAACTGTGCAGACTACAAGTGAAGGGAATACTTTAGCAATTATCAATTAGCAATTAGCAATTACCTGGAAAGAAGACGGCTCAACTTGCACCAAATTTCAATTTTTATGAACTTTTAATTACCGTACTTCTTTTTGCAACATGTCAGGTGGATAGCAGTCTTTTCAGTCAAAGGCTCCACCCTTACACTCCCGAGGAAGCAGTCCTTGCCAAGGTTGAAATTTGGGCACTGTGAAGAGTTAGACATGGTCAGGTATTCCCAGTTACTGGCATGGATTTTGAAAATCTGTAGTTCCTCAATCATTCCAACAAAAAAAGAAAGTATTGACGAACAAGACAGAGGTGGGAATATGTTGCCTGTCCACTTGTTCAGCACCTTTGAGACACAATCCTGTGGAGTCTCATCACTGTGCTAACTGATAATCCATAGGGCAGGAAAGCAGTGCACATCTGGAGGAAAGTGGGGACACCAGAACCTTGAAAATGAAGAAGGTAAATCAATCAACTCACCCTGAATAAATAAGACCAACAATTCTTGCAGGGAAGAAATTTTGCAAGGACCCAAATCCCACCTAAAAGCCCTGTACACTTCTCCAGACCGTGGTGCGATTTTTGGATGTGTCCTTTGTATAGTCAGTACGCCGCACTATGCAACTCCACGTTGGCCCGGTGTGAAAAGGGTTTAAAACAAACGAATGTGTGGAGGCCTTTATTAAAGTCCCAGCTTCATCCCCCGTCCAGCAGCATCAATTACTTGATGCAACTGGTTCAACAATGAACAAAAATGTCAACCGGCTGATGGTTTGTTTGAAATTCCTACCGACTTCATTAAAAAGCAGACTTTTTGAGGGCCCCAGGAGTGCCCGCCCGAACAAAAAAATGACTGAGAGTGAAGTGGATCCCAAACAGGAAGTGACGTAAACTCAGGAAAAATGGCCGACTCGCAGGGTAATTCGGGTAATACACCTGCTGCAGAGGTGCAGCGAAATGAGCCGTGCATGCTCCAATGACGTTACGTCAAACAATGGTGTGGCGTACTTCACACGAGTCACGTCACGGTCGGCTCACACCTCTGTGTCCTGTGTACTCCAGCACTACCTGTGACGACGTCGTCATCGTCAGGGCGGTCATGGCAGTGTTGCAGCTGGGCTGCTTCCTTCTACAGCAGGCCTTTTTGGACGATTCGCTTTGTTTTCACCCGGGTTTTCAATTCAATCCAGCTGCTATCGTTCAATAACTTACAGACGTAGGTGACTTTTTGAATTTTCATGCGCTCAAGTGTAGTACGCCCCACTGAAACTTTGAATCGACAACAAAATGGCGACGATGAGACCTTAGCCCGATGTTGGCCGATTGGTTCCGAATTCCTGAGTTGACGTCATCATTCCGAAGATTACCGGACGTTTACGATCTCATTCTGTGCCTTTTGTGTTTTAGGGACACAAAACTTCATTGCACTTTATTTAATCAACGAAGTCATTTTGGTCGAAAATGCACATTTTATCCAAAGTATATGATCATTATGAACTAAATGAAGAGTGCCTGGACGGGGGATGAAGCTGGGACTTTAAGGAGATTGATAGCAACAGCAAAATACATCAGCTTACTTATTCTACCGATTATCACATATAATACAGATGTCTGCGCGCACCTCAACTTACCAGCACTGACTAGCTGCATTAGCTTGGACACTGGTGGGATATCATACCACGTAAGGAAGGTCGCCAGGAGGGGATCGCTGGCTACGTTTTCGCCAAGCAGGTGCGAGCAGACGCTCCGCTCAGAATCTGCAATTTAAGTGAGAATACATGGAAATGGAGCAATGTCTTTCGCTTGGTAAAAAGGTAACTGCATCCATACAGCAGATGACCCATTTTGGTGGCCAAACCAAGAGCCTGGTGGCCAAACCAAAAATCAAATCGGACAGAAATTTGGTGTCATAGGTCATCTGACCCAGGAGTATACATGTACATGTACGTGCACTGCTATGGGACGACGAGGGATGACGGATGCTGCACCACGACAACAGCTCACCCTGGTGAGCTAAAAATAAGAAGTACATGTAGATATAAAACGTCACCTTCTCTCAGCCATCTATCAGTTTAAGCTTTTTTCTAATACTCCCAAGACAAACAAATATGAAATGTTACCTCTCAGCCATCTATCCAGCTTCAACTCCACTCTGTTCTTGACATGAGAGAGAAATTCTGGATGGATTAGGGCAGAATTCTCCAGAGTTGACTTGACCATTGGGCTGTTGTAGTAGGCCATTATCAACTTGACTTGCCAGATGTCAATCATACGAGATTTCCTGTGGAAGTTACGCGACACCTGAAAGATAATAACAAAAGAGTACCGGTATTAAAAAAGAGCAAGTATGATGTCACAGAAATTGCCATCGCTTCTGTTTTGCATGTTCCATGTGAATGCCTAATGAAAGGTATCTTTTTGAACGAAGTGCTTGGAACAATAACTTTTTGGTGGTTTTTGTCATCAACCACCCTTCTGACGTTCACTGGAAGTCTGAGTCGGGCAAAAGGTGCCGTCTGCTCCGACAAACTACTAAATAAACTGAAAACAAATTCAACAACTTAACTGCTAATAGCAAAGGCCCATAATCACTTCACATCTATACTTATCGGTCCTTTGATAATCAGTGTCAAATTCACATTAAGGTGAACTTCTGAACTATTCCTACCTGATCCATGGCAATGTGGGGGCACAAGATTTCGGGCTTTTCCTGAGTCACACATTCATGCAGTATCAAAGATAGGAGCTGCATCACATCATACTCCTTAAGAAGAAAAAAAAAGATTCATAAAATACATCTACGCATAATGACAAGTGATTGATTGGCAATTTAGTTCCTGAATACAGTATGATTCACCCTAACTTCAACATGACCGGACTTTTGATTCCAGTGGGACATTGATCCCTGTCACAGTTCAGGAGAGAATTTACTGGCCGAATTTTGTCAATGGCGATTGTAGAAATAACATCATTAATCCCTCAGGCATCTCACACGCTGATTTCCCTATATACAGAAAAAAACAATGGCGTGGGGTTCCACTCAAGGTTCCTGAATGCTCAGCAAGGTGGCCACATAGTTGCGTTCCGGGAACATTGCATCCAGAGTATTTTCAGGCAGTCACTTACCTTGTCATTTTCTTGATCACAGAAAGACTCCGCGAATGCCAACACTCTCGGATCAGATGAGAACGACTTGATGACCTCTTGCTTGACATTTCGTCGCCCTGACTGATCATTGGTAAGACTCTTGGCCAACAAACTCCGATAACCCTTGGGATCCTCGACGTAGGAGAGATGACCAGCTCTCTGCTTCACGTGCAGCATACCTGACGACTGGAGAATGTTCCTGAAAAAATGAAATACTACCAGTACAATGCACGAACAGATGACACCTTCCTCAAACTTTTTCCATGCGCGTTCATCTGCACTTCTCTCCCAGTCTCTGGAGTATACAGGGTGCTTTCGATTGTGACTTAACCATAACTGGTTAACTATTCTGTTTGTTTCCCTAACCAGTTATGGCTAACCGTGTAACCACCTCTGGAGATGGTTAAGCAGTTATGAACTGAAAATGGTTAGCGAACCATTCCTGTCGTTTCTGCAAACCGATTCTGGTGAGCAATGGTTAGCAGCGGCAGTCTTTCGATTGCGACTTAACCGTACTCGGTTATGGTAACTATTTTGTTCAGCATGTTTGCCATGTCCTAAGAGAGCTTACCCTAACTTTCAGGTTCTATTGTAACCAGCTAACCCTCAATAACCCACCGATGTTAACCATAACCGGTTAAGTCACAATCGAAAGCACCCCAAGTCTACTCTCCAACCGCTGCTCTAACTATGGTAGGCAACTGAAAGTTTAGTCAATAGAGGGCACTCAAGAACACTTATCAACTATCAAACAAATGTGAAGCAAACTTTAGTTCCAAAGTGATTTAACACTTTTTTTAACTTGCTTGTCCTTCCTTACCTGAGGTTATTCCAGTTCTTTCCAATATTGAATGTAATGGGGAGATAGCGATCTCCCAGCACCCGTACCTAAAAAAAAAGGTCATGCTGCTCAAAAAACGGTTGGAAAACCCACAAAGTCAGTGAAGAATAACGACGAGAATGTGGCAGTGGGCCTGCTGCCAGTGGAACGATTTCCATTACTTTTTCTGAAAATCCTAGCTTGAGCACATTTTCTTTTTAGTGGACTTTATTTTCTTCTTTTCCAATATCACTTAGGCTAGAACCATCACGGTAAATGCGGGTTACAGAACTTACAACTTATAATTTATTATTTCTCAAGCAAAAAATCTACTTACTTCTTCGAGGAGGTCCAACTCAGGCAGAATGCAAGGTGCAACAGATGTGAACTTCTTGGCTTCATAGGCATCAGTATCCTGAACAAGAAGATCATCATCAGCAACAAATATATAATCTACTAAATCAGGTAAAGGGAGATTTAATCACAATAGGAACAACCAGTTCCAGCTTACCCTGAATTTCACCTCAAGAGGCACATAACAGAACGTCCCAGCGTCAACATCCTTTGGAACCAGTATCCTTGACTCAGCAGCCAAGACGTAGAGGTGACGGAACGCCTGTAAGTGGTACCGGTTGTCGTTGCTGTGGGTGGGAAACTTTGGGAAGAACGCGCACAGCATGGCTGCCACCGCTTCTGGCTTTGTGCTAAGGGTGCATCTGAAAAAATAAAAAAACATGAAAATGCGGGAGCCTTGATAGCCTAGTTACTGTAAACCGTGAAATTTTCGCGTGCGTTTTATTTTCGCGATTTTCGCGTTCAAGGGTCAAAACGCGAACATAAATCGCGCGAAAATTACTCTTCTTATTATTCTTTTGAAGCTGAATGGTTCCAATCGCGAATATTTATTCTTCGCGAATTCGTAGATCACCAAAATCGCGAACATTTAGCGTCGCGAAAATATCACGGTTTACAGTAGTTAGTTAGTTAACGTAGCAATCAGCAGGCCCCAGGTTCGAATCCAGTATGATTCCTTGTACCTAGTATCTTTGCAAGGGCAATAAAAGACCCAATTTAAGTGAAGAACACGAGCAGCTTGAGATGGCCTCTTCCATACTTAGGACCAATAATGCTTTGGATTCAGCCCTGATGGAAACATTTCAATACGTTTAAATCATACCAGCACAACATGATTTCAAGTAGCAGTAATTCTACAAAGGTGTCATTCACAGAGGCTAAGGTTATCTTCAGCCAGTGGAAGAGTAAATTATGATTCAACCTAACTTCAACATGGGCAAAGTGCCAAGCCTGTGCAACAGACACCACAAGTGAACACAATGATTAAACTACACACCACAGTACATGTATTTACCAGCTGAGTGAGCACAACCTTGGATTTGCTATAGGCTCATGGAAAGTAAACCAAGTTACCCTAACATCATTAGGTAACTGCGACATTGATTATTTACCACTGACCTGTGCACATTTCCAAGCTTGGCACTTTGCCTATGTTGAAGTTACGGTGAATCATACTTTTAAGTCCATCAAAGATGACCAAGTGAAAGGGTTCACAGAGAAAATTATATAAAAGTGTGGGAAAAGCAAGTTTTATATTCATCATGTTTACCTTCCACCACCTAAGAATAGCAGGCCAATAGCCTGGCTAATAGCCATGTACGAGCCATACAGCACATAATTATACGAGGGTCCGACACGTGACCTCAGGTAACGACAAATACGCAACACCTCAAGGTCACCGGTTCCGGCCATTACCTGCAAGATAAGGAGATACCATATCATTTACATATATATATTTTCTGGTCCGCAAATCATTCCGATCAGCATACAAATGTTTTTCAGGGCCCGGTTGTTCAAAACCATATTTATCACTAACGTGATGTTAGTGCTATCTGGGCACATCTCCATCAGTTAAGCCCATTACAGAAAACTCCACATTAGAGGTACTGCCAAAATAGCACAAACAGCCCCAAAACTTGGTAGATACTAATACCGGTAGCTTGAGAAGAGACTGATAAATCAGATATACTTACCATTGCCAATGACAACACCACTACCACCATACAATTCTCTATAGCACTCTTGCCTGCTTGCTCAACCATGGCAGGCAGTGTTAAATGTCGGATGAACTTCTTCGAATACTCCAACTGAAAAAAAGATAGCAGGAGATTGTAAGGGGGATCAAGTTAACTGAAAAAAGCCAGTTTTCATAAATCTTTGCAAAGACCTCTACTTACTAGACATGAATAAGCCATTTGGTTCGCCGAGCCGGCAAACCTGAGGCCGATAGCCATGCAGCCACCAGCAACAATATTGAGGTAGGCTTGACTCATTGTTTCATAGTCAATGTCAGAAGCATCGTCCCCTTCAGCACCTTTATTTAGGCCATATTGCGCTACAATCTGAAAAACAAACCCAAATATACTGGTGGTGTCAGCTCATAAAACCCAGTTAAAGAGAAAGATCTTGAACACCACCTTAAATAACAATGTCACTTTCCTCCACTAAAATATCCAAGGAGTTCCAAAGGTGTGCAATATAGGGTCATATGAATAAAGACTAGCAAATGCTTTTACTTCAGATTTTTATAGCATAGCCTAGTGCATTTGTATAGCAAATGCTTTTACTTCAGATTTTTATAGCATAGCCTAGTGCATTTGTATTGCAAAATTGAAGTAAAAGCATTTACTTGTCTTTATTCGTATGACCCATATTAGTGTCTGAGTATACTTACTGGTGGTACGTTGGCCTCTACCCACTCTGACGTAGGCTGAATGCAGTCCCATAAGACCAAACCACGGGCAATGATACGCAACATGAGGAAGTCAGGCCTCACAAAGTCAAGAAGGAACTGTGTATCACAGGCAGTTAACCATTCAGCAACAGCTCTGGAAATAAAAAGCGATTATACAAAATTGTATTTCTATTCAAGGTTGCATTCTAGGACGCTGAAGCTTCACAATGTCTCAGTACAAAATGACATTCACAAAATGTCCTGCCAGGTCCAACAGTGTACATGTATAGACCTTTCCAACATAGTTGGCGGTCTAACTGTTCTCACCATAAGGCATCAGAAGCTTAAAGGGAGACATGCGAAAAATATTGCCCGGCGGGCACAAGTTGTCTTTGTTTTGATTAGCGCACAGCGCCATCTGTTAATACGCGGTGACACTATGCTGTAGCACAGGCCCCTGGAGAACTATCAGTGAGTTTAGAACATGTACTTAACCAAAAAACACTAGTTTGTAAAAAATACACCCCGAGCTCACGAATTTGTGAGCTCGTGGTGTGTTTTTAGATATGTGTTGTGTTTTTTAGATACGTTTGGTTCGATACGTGTTCTAAACTCACTGATAGTTCTCCAGGGGCCTGTGCTACAGCGTAGTGTCACCGCGTATTAACAGACGGCGCTGCGCGCTAATCAAAACAAAGACAGCTTGTGCCCGCCGGGCAATATTTTTTGCATGTCTCCCTTTAATACCATACAACATGTTCAATGGCTGCTGACATGATTGATATCAAGCTGGTCAAGTGGGCCATGGGCACAAAAGTTTCGGTAAAATAACGTCTGAGAGGATGCATTTGGTAGTGTTACATCATGCTTGGACAATGAATGACCACGGCGTCATGTGGGAGAACTAGTAGGCCACCATCTTTGTCGGAAAGGCCTATAAATTACACAGGATACAAATGCGCACACACCATTGCATTACAAAAAGTGTACCACAAATGAATGCATTGCAGGTGTACTGCAATGTGTATTTACAATTTTTTGATATTTGGAAATTAACATTCTGATTATTCTCGCCAACACTCACTTATTGTTTGTCCTGAAGAACATCATGCCAAGGGCAAGGGTAGCACCAGGTGCTGTCACGTCCACATTGACTGTGTCTCCCTCTTTTATCTGATAGCTTGGTGACTTGAACCGCTCCTTATTTGTGCCGCTTAATGGCCGCTTGTGACCGCCCACCATGTAGTTGTAGAGTTGATCAGCCATGTTGAGGTCAGACAAACCCATCGCTTCACTGCCCTTCTGCAACATCATGAAAGACATTTTTAATTGAAGAGAAAAATGGAGAAATTGTGCTGAAAATAAACTTGATTTACTCCCATCTGTTCCAAAACCACAAGAAAAAGAGTCCTGACCCTGCGACTAAAATTTCATGAATGAGTCAAAGCAAATGATGTTAACCTACCCCTAACATTACTGAACCAAGGGCCAAACCAGCCGCGAGGGAATATGACTCCCTGTCTGTGCAATTCTCCATCTCTGGGCCAGGTGGCCGCCCTGAAAAACACAGAAGGAGATCCTTGAAAAGTGACGCTATAAGTATTTGGACTACAATGTAGGCATCCATGAGATTTAACGTGTAGCAGGAGTCTTTTAACTGGTAGGGCTTTGTGGTTGATAAGGGTATCATGACTTGCAGTACGTATTTCAATGCATCCCAAAACAAAGGGGTCCCTGAAAATTGTACCTACCTGTACAAGAACTAAGCCACATGACTTGCTCGGTGATACAACTTAAGAGGAATAAATTCTGGGAACGAGGCCTACGATTTCAACAGTGTTTGCTAAGCTTTTTTTCTGACTGTAGTATGACATCGAACAGCAGACTTCGTCGCCATCCGATATTCACAAAGTCAATGGTTTTCATGATGTCCACTCCACGCCTAACGTTGCTCTGACCAGCTGATGCCACCAAGCGAGTGGGAATATGACTCTGAAACGGCATCAACTACTCACCTATTTCAGAGAGCAGAACCTCTGCCATGTGCCTGTGAGCTGTCCCCTGGTACACAATGCCTATGCCCAATATGGCCGCCACCTGAACCACGTGGTTGATGTCGAGCTCTGTCGATGTTGGAGGCAGGAGGGCATCGAGGTGAATGCTGAGAAGACGGGTCGTGGAGACGTCCATGGTGCCTCGCTCAGCTGCTGCTATACCAAGGAGAAGGCCAACGCTTGTCATTTCATGACCCTGAAAATGGAACGAACGGTCCATTCATTATTTCTAAAATACCGTAAAGCGAAATATGTTTGTGGGGAAAAATTCTTGCGAAAATTGTGAATTGCTGCGGTGCTCACTAAATTTTTTCTCCGTGAATGCAGCAAATTATCGTCGACACCCATCATGCAACACGAATTTTGTTCCCCACTGAAACCTATATCGATGATTCATCAGCACTAGTGCAGCGTGGGGATTCCCATCCTGATGACATTCCCGGATTCCCGGAACGAGTGTTTACACATAACAAGCATTGCGATATGCAGTTGATAGTACAGGTTGTGCCAGGATATACAGCTTCCTGCTTCCTGAGAAGTGTGGCGTCGATCTTCTTCATTATTCAGGGTGCGACACTCGCGAATGTATGTCCCTGCAGAAAATTTTTATAAGGTCCTTTACCGTGAATATTTCTCCATGCAATTGCTGCATTTTTAGGCCATTCACGAACATTTAGGACATGAAAATATTTTGCTTTACGGTATCAAGTCAAAGTTTTTGTCACCGTGTAGCAGATTACAAAGGTGTAGAGGATACAATAAACTTGATGCACGTCCTACATCGTATGGAGGAGGCCTTGTGAAGAGGTCCCAAAAATGGACAAAATACAAAATAGAAGTCACTCACCTTACAAAGGTAGTCATGCACATTCAACGTGTCAAGTTTGGAAAGATGACCGTTGAGCCCGAGAGCCATCAAGAACCCAGCATGTTCATTGGTTAGTTCATTACTCTTGGGTTTGTTGTACATGATCCAAGTTGAGTCAATCTGTGACGAGTTCGCTATCCGCAGCCCTGCCGCAACGCCATTATGGAACTGAGGCCAAGCACTCATGTTGGGCGGTGTGCCAATATGACTTAGATCAATTGTGTTGTTTCTGAAAGAAATTTGTACATCAGGAGCGGCATGGTGTGGTGGTTAGCGAGACGGACTCCTAATCAGAGGGTCCTCGGTTCGATTCCCAGTCCTGACCAAGAAAAACACACTCACTTGTGACCTTGAGCAAGTCACTTTGCCTCACTTGCTTCACGCCACCCAGGTGTAAAAGGGGTACCTGGCTGGTAGTAATGGTCTATGTGAATGTCAGTCCAAGAGCGCTAAAATCAGCTGCCGGGACTGTAATACTCCCCACGGAGTGGAGAATTGAAATTGGAATGAACAGACCTATAGCTGGGGTAATAACAGTGTAAAGTGCATTAAGCAGTCCAACTGGAAATGCGCTATATAAGAACGGCATTATTACCTTGGGGGAGCTCGTCCAACCAAACAGAGCTTGGGTATCGGCAGGGTTTCTGTTGCCACTGGGTGGTAGGTACAGAGCGTAAACATACCTCTGAAAAAAAACAATCTCAAATAACAATAAATTAAATCTGTATCAGTGAAAATTGCAGAACATGAAGTACTGATACATGTAGGTATTTGTCTTCTGCAGCTTAATTTAAATGCACACATCTGAATAAAGACATGATGACTTCTAACATCAGGGCACCGCTTATATGTAACGGAATGTTATCAAGATACTAAACATAGGCCATGCTCTTAACCTTTGAGTATTAGCAATGACATGTAGTTCATATGATTTGAAATTTTATATAGGGCTTTGCACTGTAATCATGGTACATGTAATATAATCTTGAAGTCCTTCACATTCTCACCCCAGTCTTTCCAGAAACTTTTATGGGGAACTCAAGGAGCAGCTCATTCAGTACACCACTTGATCTGTTCATCAAGGTATAACTATCCGGCAAATTTTTTTTTCAATACCAAAGTGAAATCTTACCTGCCAAGAGGAAGAGCCATGGTCCTGATACAGAAGGCATACAACTGAGTTTCCTGTTCTTCTATGAAATCGTGATCACTAAAACGGGAAGGCAAATCAAAGGAAACTTAATAACGACTTTCCATCCAGGCTTACCTGGGGTTTTACGCACGGCTCACACCCACAAATGTGGTGGTTGGAGTTAACGGAGTGCCATCACCACCGGAAAATCGGCATGCAACTTGAATCCGGGGATTATTTCACTATAATCTTGATCACTATTTTCACACATGTAAATATAACGGCAAGAAGTATTACAAATGTGAAGTATTACAAATGTAGTTCATACTGACCGCCCATCACGTTTTTGTGGTAGGCAATGTATCCATCATGGATTTTCCAGAGAATATGATAAACTGACTTAAAAGAAGACTGACTTAAAAGAAGAGCATTCAACTCCGGATAAAACGACCGATTCAAACTGCTGAACAAAACATGCATGCTCTCCAACCGAAAACATCACACGGCAACATGCTGGTTGAATTTAAGACATTAAAGCCCCTCTGTATTCAATCTGAAAAACACGAATCATTGCCGCGATTCTTGACGTCAGTGCATGACGTCATTGTAGTGTAAAATGTATTACGCTCTATCTGAATGCATTAGAGCTCTCCCTGCAGTTTTTTTCATTGTGTGCTGAAAACTAGGCCTTGATTCTCTGAAATACGTATCAGGCAAGCATTTTGGAGACCTTCACGAGGCTATGAGACCTGTACGTGCACTCTCCGAACATTTTGAAAATACCGTAAAATTCAATACAGAGGGGCTTTAATATCGTGAGTTTATGAGGGGCACACCTACAATCAGCAGAAGATTTGGATAACGAATCGACAACACCATACCTGACTTCAGGTCTCTGTGTGATGGATATTCGCACCGGTTTGGATGACTGCAGCAGATGACGAACTTCCTGAACTCGAAGATCTTCACTGAAGCGTAACCTCAACAGCTGCAAGAGGATATGGAGACCATTGACAAAGTTGAGAACACAACCAATGACAAATATCATGTTGAAGGGAGTGCAGTAGTTGAGCATCGGACTCAAGACCAATAGGTCACCAGTTCATTATTTCAGGCCTGAGGCGCCTTTTCATGAGGAAATCCTCGCCGAGGACGTCTCATACAAAATCAATTCCAGAATCGACCTTTTCCATTTCCTTTGTAAAGGAGTTCCCCTGTTACTAAAGGCGCCCTCACAAAAGGATTTCCTATGTCAGTTGATTACACTCAATAAGCTATAGGAAGCTCCGGACCAACCTTTGGAATAAAGGAGATCCTCAGCGAAATTAAGGAGTTCCTTTTCCCAAAGGAGCATTCTATAATCAATGGCACCTTCAGCTTGAGGAAGCAATTTTAAAGCTGAACTTAATAGATATAAACCCCAAGCGGCAGAGGTAGAAATTACAAACAACCATCCGCCATGTTTTGAACAGCCACCAAACATCATACACCCTCTCGGACGGTCACAGTTGGTTTCACTTGCCACCACGCTCTTGAACAGTAAAGATCTCAGCACAGCTGTCAAATGAGAAAAAACGAAAAATAATCCGTGACAGTACCAAGATTCGAACCCACACACCCCTGATCGATTGGCGATCCTTTTTCTGTATGCGCCACGAAGACTGCTTGCGTGCACAGCGGCAATTCCGATCGCTTTATTTCCTCATGGAGATCTTCAAAACTACAACGGCTTTTACTGTAGATCGGCGCCGTTGTATGCAAGCAGTCTTCGTGGCGCAAATAGAAAGAGGTCGGCCAACTGGTCAGGGGTTGGTGGGTTCGAATCTCGGAACCATCAAAGATTATTTTTCTTTTTTTCTCATCTGGCGGTTGTGCTGAGATCTTTACTGTTCAAGAGCGTGGTGGCGAGTGAAACCAACTGTGACCGTCCGAGAGGGTGTATTCATGTTCGGTGGCTGTTCAAAACATGGCGGATGTTTGTTTGTAATTTCTACCTCTGCCGCTTGGGGTTTATATCTATTAAGTTCAGCTTTAAGGAGGCCTTTGCAGTCAAATTTTGGCATGTTCTGGAGTAACTTCAACAAGAGAACAATAGCCGCGAGGAACTCTGTCCTTTACGTTAAGGAGCATTCTAAAATATGGGCCTTTGTATTCTCAACTGATCTGAAAGGATCAAGTGATGCACTGAATGAGCTGCTCCTTTAACGTTTCTGGTCAGACTGGGGCAATAACATGAATGCTTCAAGATTGTACTAAAGTGGAAAGCGCTACATGCATATAAAAGTTTCATATAATTATTGTTATTATGTGAAAAATGACGATTTTCCTCACTCTTTCATCGAGACAATCCATCCCATCATCCTCCTCTTTGGTGGCCTTGAACTGCCATGACGTGTCACGACTTGCAATAGTTGACGGCTTCACGATCTTCAATTTGTTCCCGACTTGCTTTGACAAATCTTGACGTCCTGCAAAGCAAGTAGTTGTGTGTTAAGAGATTTTGAGAAGGAATGCAGGAAAGTACAGATACATGTACTGCTGATTTCAGTTATATGAAATGCAATGTGCGGAGTAACTCCTTAGGCTGAATTCAAGCCATTGCCTTAAAAAGTTCTTTTGGGAAGTAAAGAGTAAACAATAATGACGATCTACTAACCTACGAGCACATAAGCTTGTTCAGGCCAGTCTGCAGGTGGGTTGACTCGACATTGGAATTTGGCTTCACGTAACGGCAGTGCAACTCCAAATGGTAGATACTCTAAATCCTTTAGAGTAAAGCCTGAAATACACAACATCAAACCGTAGATTAACTCGAAGATTGCGAGTACATGTACCTCGAAGATTGCGAGTACATGTACCCTAATTCAGATTTGTTTTTAGGAAACATACTCAGCTCTTGACATAGGTGACATTAAGGCAAGTTAAACTATACCAACAAGGCTGTGAGAAACAAAAACAGGGACTCCAAACACTAACTGGCTACCTTTTGACACCTGGCCCAAGCAAGGGAACTGAGGCAAAAACCCTAGAAGAGATCCCTTTGAAAAGTCAGTCTTGTGGGACAAAATGTACAGTCAGTGCATGGCAATGCACATAGCAATTGTGAACATTTTACCC
The DNA here is from genome assembly GCA_002633025.1 of Notospermus geniculatus. Classification (NCBI taxonomy): domain Eukaryota; kingdom Metazoa; phylum Nemertea; class Pilidiophora; order Heteronemertea; family Lineidae; genus Notospermus; species Notospermus geniculatus. The sequence goes on along the minus strand of NMRB01001633.1, from coordinate 20,143 downwards.
TGGGCCTGAATTTCAAAAGGGGTTAGAAATTTGAGTTACAGTGTACCACAACATTGCAGCCAGTTTGAAAACCGACCACAAACACAACATCAGTTATTTGCACTGACCTGTTTCGGTCATGAACAGAACCATCCTTTGATGACAAGATGCCGTGCGATTGGGTACGTAACTTCTGGAGAGGATCGAATCGTCCAAATCAGGCCGCCGACCCACTCCTGGGACTTTCTTCAAAAATCGCTCCCAAGGGACACTCGCTTCACTTCCATTGTAGAAGAAAGACACATATATCTGAAGAAGAATACACTGTTGATAATTTTAAAATAATCAACAATATACATGTACAGTTGATATCTCTATATTAATTAGGTACCGGTAGCAACATAGAAATGATTTTTATTAATTAGCAAAAAAAAGAGTTGATTTTTTAATTAATTAGTGATATAGAGTTGATATCTTGAAACTAATTGGTGATATTCACTGTAATTGATATTTTAGATTAATTAACTATATTCAGTTGATGTTTTAAGATTAATTAGCAATACACTGGTACAGTTGATATTTTAGCAATATACTGATACAGCTTACAGTTTGGATTAATTAGCAATGGCATGGAAAATAACTTGACACGTTATGAGTCTACATATACGAGTTCACACTTACTGATATGGTGCTCCTGGTCCTATTGCTGACTGCAGGCAAATAGGGGAAGGGTTCCACACCGATTCCTTTCATATAGTTGTACAACCACATGTAGATATTAGGAGGCTCTTTGTGGATAAATGCAGGGATGGACAGCAACCTCAGCTGGTCTAAAGACATGGAAGTATCAGAATCAGAGTAAAATATTAGTGGGCTTTCGCAAATCTGATGAACCACGAAGTACGTAATATGAAATTGGACTTCACTTCCAAAACGTACGGGTAATGTATTTCAGGAGATGGCTGGTACCACAAATATCGCCTGCTGCAAGAGTGTCCTTCAACATGTGACATTCAATTTAGACCGATAGAGTCTATGGAAAATGACATGTTGCAAATTGACAATTCAAGTTCTGAGTTCCCCTCTCCCCCCCCCCCCAATTTAATCACTACATACACTTGGAAGCTGGAAAAATTTTGGTGGAAACTCCACCAAAACTTTTATCAAAGGAATTCTATCGGTAATACCATTGAATTTGTTACAAATTCCAAGCATTTCAAAACTCAAAAGAAGACAACTGACATTTTGACAGTACTACAGGGTGGGCCAGAGAAATAGTCCCTCAAACAATAGGGAAACAATAGAAATGCTACTGTTCGAGGGACACTTTCTCTGGCCTACCCTGTAGACCAAAATGAGGGAATATAGAGTCATCTCTTCTGCTCAGTTTTTAAGAGAAACTAACCTTCCCTGATCTGACTAGCTTCATCCATCAACTGTGATAGCTCGGCGTATTCCCTACAGTACATCTTGACATAGTCATAGAGCTTTAAATCTCTGGCAAGTTGGAACAGCAGCAGTGATAACGATTTTAAGTCTTCGTGATAGAGCGAGTTGAGCTTTAATTCCTGAAATCGACAGCGTGGAGATAAACGAGGAAGTCCACAAAGGTGAAGACGAAATTTCAATCACCATCCTAAATAAATGCCTAAACACGTTTCAACAAACATGTAATTTGTCTCATCTTTGCATCTTTCTCATCTTCGTCAGTGCTCGAAAAGTAGCTGTTTTCATCGCCATTGGCTACAGGATTTTCCAAATTGGCTATGAAGGATTTTGTCAAATTTGCCATTTGGCTATAAAAATTCCTTGATTTTCACCATTTTAATCCCATAAGTCCTTTCTATTTCCATTGGCAGTATCTCAATCATAGATATTTGGCTGTGAAAATTTGTAGACATTTGTAGACATTTAGCCATTTAGCCAATTTGTAGACATTTAGCCAAACCTTTGAACAACTGAACTTTTCGAGCACTGTTCTTTCTCTGCACCTGAACACATAAGCACAGGAGTCGAATACACCCCATAACTATCCCCTCACCTCGTATACCAAGTGAATGGCGAAGAAAACAGCAGGTGCATGAGGAAAAAGAATGGCAGTTGAATCAACGCAGGATTTGGTCTCCTCCTTCTGGGCCGATGACGAGGAAGCGAGCGGATCGAGACCAAGAACTGTACCATGGGAAGACATCATGTAGCGATGGTGGTCCGAGTTGATCAGGTAATTCCAATCCTGAAACACAGAATTCGGGTGATAAAATTGTATTATTGGAAAGGAAATGTTGCAGAATCCAGGCTCGCTGAAGGTAGACATCCAGTTCCCTCTGGATATTTCGTCAATCGGGGTGCATACAACCAATTCAGAAAGGTTGAAAGATCCCTTTTCTGTTATTATGGAGCCTTACTGGGCCTGTAATAATAGGAACCACCGCAGGTCAATAGGTCAATACAGTATGGGCGAACAACAGCTTCACATTAAAAGAAATACAACAAGACAGGGCAAAACCCAGGCTTGCTCAACGTACATGTACATAAGAGTTCCAAACTTCATCAATTGGGAGGTTGAGATCAGCGACTTATATCACAGATCCTTATACGTATATGTATACGGATCGAAATGTACACAAAATTTGTCATCGTCGTACAGAATTCTATCTGTATACGTACCGGTATAAGGATCCGTGATAAGTCGCTGATCTCAACCTCCCTATTATCGAAGGTGAATAGAACTGATCACAAGAAGGTTGAAAAGATCCCTTTTTTAATCTTACTTTAAGATGTCTTTGGATACTGGGAGAACTGAACAAGTCGCCCAAGGGCGATGCGCTCAGCTGACATGTGAATTTGATTGATGAAGCAGTTCTCCAGTTATGGAACAGAATGCCCCATCCATTGAAATGGGATGACACCCATGTATAATCGCAGATTATCGCAAACAACCGCAAGTGAACGCAAACAAACGCTGATTATCGTTAAGTTTACGACAATTCTGCGATACGTCTGCGACAAATCTGCGATAGTAGGGACTTCCGGCAAAGCTCCGTATCGTCGGTCCGTATCACGTATGACGTATCGAGCTAATGCATTTTCTATTTAAGTCATACGTCATACGGACCGACGATACGGAGCTTTGCCGGAAGTCCCTATTCTGCGATTCGCGTAACGTACAAATTGTCGCACGTGTGAGAGCGGCTTTATGCGGATGTCAAGTTAGACTAGGGCCATATGCATAAAACTACTTAAGTATGAAAATCCCAAGGGATTCCCTCAAACCACCACTAAAGTGGAAATCTTAACTTAAGGGAGATGCAGAAAGCTACTTTGGAATAGTGAAAGCCTCAAAATCACCCTTAACTCTAAGTGTGGTCACAGTTCCCTTAACTGACTCCTTAATTTCACTGTTGTGGCAAGCACAGGTTGGAATATGCTATCCATGCTGTTTTTTAATGCATACCAGCCTAATAGGCCGGGGAAATTATGTGCTAGGCTAGGGTGGGATAACCTTGAACTGTGCCAAGGACTTTGATTTGACAGACCATGTACACTGTATCCTCTTTCTGTCCTACCAATTTGGTAACCTCTTTTTTGTTTTCCACCGTTAATAGCCACTTTACACAGTTCCTACATGTAACATACTAAAATGTGCATTACAGCATTGCCTGCAGTCATGTTCATGTACATGCAGCCTACATTTGAGAAACATTCCTTAAGTATAACACTCAAGAAATCTGGGAAACCCCTAAATACTTTAGTTAAGGGTTGCCCTTAGCTGAGTATGCCCTTAGTTTGTTTTATGCATACACCTTAAGTATGGCACTTGGTAAAGTGAAATCATTAGACTTTAAGGGTAAGGTTTACACTTAACTTAAGGAAGTTTTATGCATATGGCCCCTGGTCCTACCGATAGTGTCGCTTTTGAATGGTACGACCAGTCTTGGCCGCCATTTGTGGAGGAATTCTGACAGTGACGTCACTTAAATATTTGTAAATTTATTCCAATTCTCAATACGGCTGACGTACCAGAATGCAGATTGAAGGTGACCGACCTTTGACCCAGGAAATTCACCAATCACGCCGGGGGTTTTCCATGTTAAAAATAGAAAATCTATGAACATAATAGTTCACATACTTACCACCTGCGCCAGCACCGACCAATCAGAGGCACGAAGGCGGTCATTCGGAACTTCCGAAGGCAACTGCTCGGCAATTTCCGTACGGTCGCATTTCCCCTCGGACACAAGTCCAAGGCAGCCATCTTGAACGCGCAACGATTGCCGTTCGTTTCTGAAGGTAATTGTGCGGTTCGCCTCATCACACCTGCGCACGAACAAAATAGGGTACACAAAAACGTTGCGTTATTGATCAATAATCGGCAGATTGGGTGAGATACCGGTAAGTTTATATATAATATTATATAATATGGCTCAAATAATCCAGCAAATAAGGTTGAACATCTCTCAACAGGCCAATATTCGGCCAAAATAGTTCCACGGTCGGTAAACGTGGGTTTGTTGATAAACAATATGGCTGCCTTGGACTTGTGTCCGAGGTGAAATGCGCTGCCCAGTGACAGATAAGCAGTTCGCCTCAGGTCGTTCCCAATGGAAGGCGGTAGGCACGCCCGGTCCTAACATATGCAAAAGCCCGATGTAAAATAGTTAGGATCGGGTACCAGTCTAATGTCAGGTCACACTGCGATTGCCTACGTACGCTACGACGGAAGAGTCGGCATCAGGTGTCACAATCATGGTCAGGTCACAAAACGAAAATGTGTACGTTCATCGTGGAACAAGCAGCATCAACGCGCAGGGAATCGTAACTGTGTTCAGGTCACCGTCGGGATGACACAGAAGTTGAATAGGTTCAACTCTTGCGATCCGTGATCTTTATCACCATATCGGCGACTGATTTGTTCCACGCTGTGTCGTGCCTCAGACGCAAAGTGATCCAGAAAAGTCAGCCTGCGCCTGTTCTGTGCCATCGCAAGGTCGACCTGACATCCGCATAAAGCCTCGCTTATGTCGCCCTTACGTACAGTCAGAACCAGTTGGCAACTGATAATCGGTGCGTAGTTGGAATTAATCAGTCATAACTACTAGGTGACATAAGCTCTCGGGCGTCAGCGAGTAACTAGTTGCAAACTAAAAACATCCAGATCCTGAAAATCGGACGTGTTCAACTTCAGTGACTAGTTGACAACTGTATCTGCTTATCATAGTCGACATAAGCGCGCCCACGATAGCGAGGAACAGGGGCGGATCTAGGATTTGGCAAGGGCGGGTGTCCAAACATTCCAAAAGGGGCACCTCAGGAGGGGGCGAAGCCCCCGACATGCGCGCCGAAGGCGCGCCGACGGTGGGTCTGGGGGGCCACCCCCAGAAAATTTGAAAATCTAGACGATCTCAGATGCATTTTCCCGGCATTTCAGGGCATAACAAGTTGTGTGATTAAGTGTGGTTTTATGACATGAGTGGCGTCGAGGATTTTACTTATAGTCAAAATGGACAACAAAGTGAAGGCTACGTACGTCAAAAGTAACCAGTATATATTTTTAAAAAATGCAGCTTAGACTAGTGATAGGCCGGGCAGCACAATGTTGTCTAGTGCAAGGAGTTGGGACTATCGCAGATGCCCCTTGAGGCTCCTAATGGATACTATGGGGCAATTAAAACACCCAGTTCAGCTAAAAACTACACATTTTAAAAACATGCACTTTTCAAAAAAGGGCACCCTAAGCAAAAGGGCGGGTGTCCGGACACCCTGGACACCCCCCTGGATCCGCCCCTGAGGAACCGGTATACTGAGAAGACAGCCAATGAAAGTCGCTTAACATTCCACGTGACCTAACTTGACGACGCCATTTTGTCTGATCAAAGGAGCGTCGAATCACCACGTTACATGTACCTAAAATCAAAAGAAATCTGTGTCGACATAAGCACTCAAAAGACGGCGATAAACTAGTTCCAGGTAGTTGCGACCGATCGGAGTTTTTTTTAGTCGGTGGCGACATAAGTTATCAGTTGCAACTTGTTGACGCTATGTCTATCACAGCGTAGGGCGACATAAGCGAGGCTTAGGGAGCTAGTCACGATTTCACGGATACATGTAGGCCTACTTCAAAACGGGTGAATCCACACAAAGTGAAGCAATAATATCACAATGCCAATCGGGCTTATCCATGTGCTGGGAAGTTGGGACGATACAGGTGTAACTTTTTCTAGTGTTCCGCATACCTCAGTGTTGCCGAACAATCGAAGCTCGAGGGGCCACGACTTTTCAGCATGTTCAGACCATCTCTCGTTTGATTTATGAACATTTTATTAGGTCATGACTTCATCAGATTATGCAAATTGGGTAAAAAAGTGTTTTGTGGGACAAAATTAATATTGAACATAGGTGTGTCGAGGAAGTGCCATCTGTGCAGAGTAGGCTAGCGGTATCGATTCTTTCGCAAATGTGGCCGGCCGCGCAATAATGGTAGAATATACGTGAGTACAATATAAATGAATAACTATTGATTTCTGCTATAATGTAGGTTATACACGTAGGCCACTTTATTTCTCATGGCACCACTAATCGTGGGAACCAATCAGAAGACATGTTACTCACTAAAGGAGTAGAATGATTGGCTGATGGGAAAGGTGACTGTTAGGGTCAGCCTTATATCTTAACACAGAGAATTCACGTCCCCACGATTAGGCACTCGACAGGCATCTGGTGCGCATTTTATTGTATACGGTTACAGTCTACACGGGATATTGAAAAATGGACTCCGAGGTTCTTCATCTGTTGGATTGCTTGATCGACGTCCAAGACAAGGAACTGCAGTCTGAAGACAGCTGGGCCTATCGTGATGGGAAGTACCATTATGCCGTCGATTCATACGGCAGCTTCGTCGGCGTCATCGTCGATGAAATTGTCCAAGAAGTGAATTTGAGCAAAGAATGGGTGGAACGGAAAGCGACGATGAAGTTTGGACTTGCTTCGAATAAACACGACCTGTTCAGCGTTTACGTACAGAAATTTAGAGAGGGCTTGAATGGTGAGATGATACATTTTACCGATTTCAAAACTCTCGAAATTCCATCAAGATTCGCAATTTCTGCCAATTACATGAATTATGTTGGAAGGAGCGTTCTGTATGGTTTATCGAAACGTGGTGGCACTGCCGTTGATGGCGACGGTTCAATCCTCTATCTGTTGGTGGAATTTGGTGTCGAACGTGAGACCAATGGCCTTTCTATCACGATGTGTGACTTGCATCTCGATTGCACGACGATAAAAAACAGTCTTTTCTCCAAATTCACTCGATCACTCGCTGATCTGATCGAAAGCAAGATTTCAATATCGCCCAAGTTCAGTGAGATTATAAGAAAAGATTTGTCCCCCGGGAAACGACTGGTATTGGCAGTTGGAAAAACCATCGTGGTGGGGTCTCACATTCCAAGGACGAATCCTTTTACTTCGGACACCACAGGCATTGAAAATGGACGGAAATATTATAACAAGAACGGCTACAAAGGGGTGGTGGTGATTTCCGTGATGAGGGACGACGATGTACCAGAATGTCTGAGAGGATTTAAAACCCACCAAGACATCATTTTAGAAATAAAACGTTTACTCTGTGACTCTAACAAAAACCAACTTGCCGGCTATCATCTTGAACGGCCCCTGATGCCGGGACGAAGAACAAAGAGATCCCCTTCGCAATTTGCTTCCGTACTTTACATTGCCTACAAACATAGCGGAGAAAATCGAGAACCTGTCCTTCTGCCCTTCCCGGTGAAAGATGAAGAAATTCGGGAGAAGCACGCCCCGGCCCAGGAAGGGGCGGCTGGGGTGAAAGCTGATGACTCTGACGTGGAAGGTCTCACGCATCAGTTTGCAGCGGGAATCGGGATCAACGACGAAGGTATGACAATGAATATGTCATGGGTACGAGTTCACCCAGTTCAAATATGTCATCTGCCCAAGGGTTTGAGATGTCATCGACCCAAGGCATGGGGATGCCGTCAACCCAGGGTATGGGTAGAATACATGTAGTTAAGAGCCGTCTGGTGCTGAGTACATGTAGCTCCATTATCACTTGCACACTTTTTCATGTAGCCTAAATGCACCCCTTTGCACTTAATCTGTAATTTACTTATGTAGGCCTACTAGATAAATTACGAAATAAACATATACATGTATAAGGGTCCAGTAACGAAGCTTTCTTGCAGTTACTGCTCCACAACTTTTCGAGAATTTATAAGGAGGTCTCTTTCTCTTATGTACAGGACCAAGTTGCCAAGACGGCTGTGAGACGTTCGCCAGGATCGACAAAATTAACGTCGTTCGTTGCAACGGCTGTGGTCGGCGTTATGTCATACCAGCGCTCGTCCCGAGCGTTCAGTTGCCAGCGGTATCGACCAAATAAACACTCGCTGGTATGATTGGCGGCAAAAGTGAAGGATCATCAATAGACGGCGCTGTTGGACGAGGGTTCCAATCACAAGCCATCATAGTTTAACCGAGCATGAAGTTTTTGGACTGTAGTGATGACAGATGAACGATAATAATTTGATAAACATAGTACTTTTTAGCGCATGGCCAGGTTTCTACGTTATAGGCAACCCAAGAGGTGAATCAATCAAATGGTAGTATCCATTCTATGGACCGAGTCCAAATGGACTGACTGACTTGGACTGAGTGCCAAAAAAAGATATAAGCAATAATAATGAGTGTTATCACCATAAATTGGTAAGAAATGGTTATCGTCAATATTAGAACGTGAAAAGAGTTAAGAAAAACAAAACATACTATAAAATTTTGTTCTTCCCTGAGCCGACCTGAAATCCCCAAGTTACATCAACCCAATAGCGCTCCGTACTCAGTCTATAAAATAGTAACAAAACATGACGGCGTCACGTCATGTAGCACGCCTTTCGAGGTAACGATTCACGGAATGCCATGCTGGGAATTTTGCAACCTCGTTCCAAAGGTTGCTCCTTATACACACATGAAACAGGCTGTGCATGCCGGCCACGCCTGAGTGTAGATGTCTGATCCAATACCGCCCTCTGCACTCAAATTGGGGCTACCGCGTCCCCACGATATTTCCTGGAAATATCGATACCCAGAACACAGGTGTTTGTCCACATGTACATAAATGTACAGACCATATACACATTACTAAAGGAAGATTATTCAAACGGCACACACATTTTCATCATCAAAGTACTCCATCCACGATTGGAATTTTTTCACACAAAATCACTCACAGGGTTCTTCAAATACTTATTAATTGTCACGATATATCCATTTGAAAAACAATTCACTTTAATTCACTTTTTTCACAAGTTTAAAACACAAGTTACAAATCTGACGGTAAACAGGTCCATCGCATCAGCTGTTTCCGAGTGATTCCGACATGTCCGAGGATTGCCGATATGCAAATTAGCTAGTGATGGACCTGTTTGCCGTCAGATTTGTAACTTGCGTTTTAAACTTGTGAAAAAAGTGATTTAAAGTGAATTGTTTTTCAAATGGATGTATCGTGACAATTAATAAGTATTTGAAGAACCCTGTGAGTGATTCTGTGTGAAAAAATTCCAATCGTGGATGGAGTACTTTGATGATGAAAATGTGTGTGCCGTTTGAATAATCTTCCTTTAGTAATGTGTATATGGTCTGTACATTTATGTACATGTGGACAAACACCTGTGACCCAGAAGTGTTCATTCTAAAATGCAGATGAATGTAAGTGGAACGCAACTCACTAAACTCGCTCTTTTTCTGCTTGTTAGTATCCTTTCATATTATCTACAAAACGGCTTGTTTCTTGCATTTTTCCTTTCATATTATCTACAAAACGGCTTGTTTCTTGCATTTTTCACATTTTGGCACTCGACGCATCAGGCCCCCGTGGCGCGTTAGCGCTGATTTCGCGCATGCGCACTTAAAACTTACACGGCCACTGTCAACTTGAATCAGCCGTAGAGACAGTGAGCAGCGGGGTCAGCTGTGCGAGGAATTGTGACTTTATTGCTGCTGCTTTTGTCGAAATATTGGTGGGAATAGTGCGAGTCATGTCTAAGGTATGATCCGAACCATTCCGATCATGCATAGCAGCTTTGCAATGGTTTCTAGGAGGGTTTTTAGGGCTGATTTTGAGGCGAATTTTAGTTCCGTAACCTTTGACCTTTTGTTTCTGATTGGTGGAATACCCAATGAACTTTTCTAAAGAGGTGACATCAGAGGAATGTTTGGTATGGGAAATAGACCATGCGTTCAATGACCACAAGTAAAATGTAAGGAAAACAACATGCTCACTTTGATAGGGCATTATATACAATGGCTATTAGAACACTCTATATTCAATGGCTATTAGTATTAGAGACCCTGTCCATTTGGATTATTTGGGTTTATAAAGAAACCACAGCTCATGTCACATTTCCGAGAACTCGCATAAGTCAAATTCCTTTGATGTCACTCTGGGCTGAGGCAGACTATACCAGCTGTCTACGGTGGCTTGTGAAATTGTGTGTTTTTTTCTACTCGAACGCAACACTGTTTAAGCAAAATGTTACAAATGGCCATTTTTGTGGTAAAATAATCTCTTTATTCCCAAAAAGGCCTAAAACTCCTCAGAGACAATCCCAACACCCCTTCCTCAGTCTTTCCACAACTACAAACCCACCCTCTAAAACTCAAAACCCTAGAGCCATACGCCCCTCCCAGCTTTAGAGCATAGCTCTAAAGCTGGGAGGCGGCCATACAGAGACTAAAATACCCCCCAAAAACACCACACCTACACCCAACCACCAATACTCTGGGTCCAAGTTACTCAGTCCATTTGGACTCAGTCCATAGAATGGATACTACCCAATCGAATAAAGTACATGTAAGGTGGGCGAAACGTTTTCCGCATGAAATATTTCAATGTAATTTGGCATGTGTAAGGTAATAGCTAGTGGCAGCGTAGTGTTAACATATAATTATCAGGGGAATGTGGGTTTTGGTGTATCTGTTCATTATTGCACCTATAATACATGTAGTAACGCTTAGGAAGAAAATAATACATGTATATATAGTGGCAAAAATCGTTAAATCGGGAGAATCAGACTGAGACTGGCGAATGAATTTCCGGTTGAAAGCTATTAACAGTGATCACTTTATCAATTATTTTAGGGATTTACTTAATATTAAACGAGTACCGGTACATTTAGGGTTTTTGGAAAGTTCGGCTCGTGTCGTGCTTTACATATTGACTTTAAAGCATTTGGGGGTTTTGAGCATTTTCTTGGAAACAGAGGGATGACTCAGTTGATTGTCCTGATGCTAATGTGATATTTTAATTTAGGGAAAGAGTAGGTTTTAAAAAGGTATAGGGTAGTTTGGTTATGGGGAGAACGGAGATAGGAGAGAGTAGAGAGAGAGTCTGGCGAGTATTTGTGAGGAATTGCCCGAACTTTTCGTTATGCCTACCCAATAAAAATGACTTTCATACGGCACAAGAGTCATTCCCCTCTTTCTTTCACATGTATTGGAATAACACTACAATCAATGATCCTCCGCAGAAATAGTCCGATCTGGTGGCAGGGTCAAACAATGGAAAGTCAACAATGAATACATGTACATGAACATCCATTGACATAAGTTTATCTCCACCTGATACCTTCAATATTTCAAATAGGGCCTACTACTGGGCCAATTTTAACACGGTTTGTTCCACATGAAAGTACATATATCTTCTTGGTCATATTTCGTCATCAAAAGTTTGGAAGTATCATAATTATGTAATTAGCTCATCAGAAAAAGCCCTAAATATCAGCATTTTTATTACGTAATGTTTTGTGACTTTTGTTACAGTTTTGATGGAATGGAACCTTCTAAGGATTTTGGGCTTTGTTTTGTCGAGATCTGTTGAGTGGTTGCTGAGATATTTGAGATTATCAAAATTTTGATAATTTGAGAATTTCCAATTTTTCAGCGGTGTATCAGGTGTAGATAAACTTAATGTCAATGACTATACATGTGTATTAGCGCTTGCTTGCAAATTTGATCGATGTTATCACGCACCTGTTAGTGTGCGCTCATGTTTTTTTCCAGTGTGCACTCCGCCACTTATGTTCCGTTGTTTCGAGTCCGGTAGGACGCTGTATCTTTCGCCGTAAAAACCCGTTATTATTTCTTGTCCTTTAATTGTATCTCCAGTATTTGTGGCCCTTGTAACTGTTTGGATTCGGAGATTGCTTGGACTACTCGCTGGGTACTGCTGAGGGACGCCTCGTTTAACATAGGTCATTGAACCATCTTTTTTTGAAGATGGGGATTTGGCCTATAGTGGTTACGACGAATCTGAGGACGTCATGAAAAACAGCACCACGCGCTGCCTGCATGGTGGCTCTCAACATTTTACATTGCAGAATTTTTATAGAGACCTGTCGAAATTATTAAATATATGTACAGTCATTGACATAAGTGTATCTACACCTACTACCTTGAATATTTCAAATACTACTGGGCCAATTTTAACACGGTTTGTACCACATGAAAGTATATAACCTTGGTCATATTTCTGCATCAAAAGTTTGGAAATTTGGAAATATCATAATTATGTAATACCTCATTAGAAAAACCCCTAAAAATCGACATTTTTACTACGGAATTTTTTTGTGACTTTTGTTACAGGGTTGATAGAGTGGTATTACAATGTAATTTTCTCTAATTTAAATAGCCACAATATTTTTATTTAGCTATTTTCAAATGAGGATCCGGTGGTTTGCAGAATTTTGGCTGAATTAGTGAATATGTATGGCTCTGTAATTCTCGTTAAAAGAGGTCAAGGGGATTAGCAAACTCGTCCCCAGTGGGTTTACGTACCTTCTTCTCATGTTTACTTCAAACGCTCTCTATTATATTTTTAGTTTGTACTTTTAATCTGTCATTATTTTGCTTGTACATTTAGTTGTAAATCTTCTTTTATTCTTTTGTTATTTTACCTTTGTTTAATATCGATGTAAGAGCTCAACATAAAGCTCATGTTTACTGTATATCTCGTACCGATGAAAATAAAGCTTATCTATCTATCTATCTATCTACCACTGGAAAGGGCTGCGACCGGTACTACTTTAGGAATACTGCGCATGCGCATTGTTTACATCAGCGCATCGATATATACTAATTTTGAGGTGAATCACACCGAGGTTGGCACCCGCGGCATGGTGTCAAATAGTTCTCAAATAACTACCTACATGTATTCGTTGAAATTGCTCTAATACTAGTGAGGTTTCGCAAGGCCCGGTTAGGCCCTACGACGACGTTTATCTATTGTGTGGGTGTACCCAAACAATAGATAAACGTTGTCGTATGGCCTAACCGGGCGCTTGCGAAACCTCCCTATTAGTATTCAAACAACTTCGTGTTTTGGGGTATTACATGTACATGTACATGTATATGGCTTTTTAGGCATGTATGATATTTTTCAGTCATCAAAGAGCGAAATATTGCGTGAAACAAATATTTTGACACGCTGCCAGTGGTTGACCAGAAATTCTGGTCAAGTCGTAGCCTTTTCCAGAGATATCCTCGGATGAGGTAGGTCTGGGTGCGAGATTGGGGGTTTTAGATACCAGTACATACATTATTATTCCATGTATTTGTCTTTGTGTATGAATATCTTGTAGATTTCATTTCATTCGTATTATGTATCGGTATAACCAAGAATATATAAGTACCAAGAATGGGCAACTCCGAACATGTGCCAAAAATGAGTTTAATAAATTGCCTCTGGTATGGTGACCCTGTAACCGTTAATAGAGATGATCATTACGAACAAAATGACACCTCCCATATTTATATGCACTTAGAAATAACCTAGCTACGAAGCATTTTTGAGTTTTTCGATAAATTGATATTTTTGTATTATATTGATCTCTTGAGTTGGACACTCTGACCTATACAACAAATCCATGGTTCCACCAAAATAAAAAAAAATGAATGCTAGTAACTTGTTTGGAACTTTACACAAAAATATTGATGATATTCTAAATACATGTAACATAATGCAGACAACAGCCGTTAAATCTAAACATTGGTTATTTAATTGGAAGGTCTATAATTACCGTACGCCCTCTATTATCAGAAAAAGTAACATAATGCCCACCCTTTTGCTTTATTGCTAGTTGTACATTCTTGGTACGGTACTTATAATGCCCACCCTTTTGCTTTATTGCTAGTTGTACATTCTTGGTACGGTACTTATAAATGTTATAATTTGTATTCGCTTCTAGAAGGCCCCATTTGCTTGAATAAATAATTCTAACTCTAATTGTAATTGTAATTCTAATTCTATGGGTTGGACAGGACACTACCAGTCTTTATCACGTTTGTTCCTGATTCCGCCACCAGGGGAGCAATACTGAGGCATAGGCCTACCTCATGCATACTGTGGACTTACCTTGGTCGATCCACAACTTGCTATGGTTTCCGAATGAATTCAACAAAATCACAATCAAATTCGTGGATGCTAATATAATTGAAGTATATTTCAATACAGTGCACTACAAGAAATCATTTTGAAAATATGAGTATTATTCAAAGAATTCAAACAACGTTGAAAAATGACTGTGACCGGGAAGTTGAAATCACCATTTGAACACTAAACAGCCATTTCAGTGGTATGGCCTATCAAAGTTGACAACTGCATCTGGCACGGACGTGTCAAATTTAATGGCTTCATTGTACACTCAAGAATTATTATAAAGATCAGGATTCATGTCGCAGAAATGAAAATTACTAACAATTATCATCTATGAAAAGACAAGCTAACGCCTAAAAACTAACTTTTCACACTCAACAATAACGTCATTATGTCAAAATACCAATTTCAGTGCAAAAAGTAGCCTATGCAAGAATTTGATATAATAATGTGCAACTATCACCCCGTACTTATTTTTTTACAACTCCTAACGCCTTAACTCGTGTAAATCTGAAGTTGTACCTGGCGTTTATACAAAAATAGGTTCACAAGGATCTGGTCCGAAGAACAACGAAAATCGACAGGATATGAACTTGAAATTCGCCCATGCTTGTTGTTTCGATAAAAATCCCCATCTCACGTAATAAGAATATGAAATAGAAATCGGGTTTCTGAGGTGAAAGACATTGCTTCCTACCAGGATCGAACCCACGAACCCTCGCATATGGCATCAATCGCCAGCACTAAGGGGCACACGCCTTAAACCACTAGGCCAAATCCCCATCTTCAAAAAAAGATGGTTCAATGGCCCGTGTTTAAACGAGGCGTCCATAAGTACCCTTATCATCTCACGTAATACATTGATAAAGAACTGTCATTTGGATAAGGGGGTACGCTGACTTCCAAGTTGTGGCACAGGAACATAAATCATGTCACCAAAGATACATGTACGTTGTTTTCCAAGTTGTGGCACAGGAACGTTGATCGTGTCACCAAGGGACGCTGACTTCCAAGTTGTGGCACAGGAACGTAGATCGTGTCACCAAGGGACGAAGTCTTCCAAGTTGTGGCACAGGGACGTATATCATGTCAGTATTAGCAAATCGAGTGGATCCAGATGGAAGATGAGAAATCTGTTCTGCAGCGGCAAAAACGCTAAAAAATCACCATTTTTCATGGAAAAATGCTAAAATTTCAGGTGTCAACAAACATGAAAAAATGCTAAAATTTTAGCAAAAACCGTGCTGCCGCTGCAAAAAACATCCACATCCTCCACTGGATCCACTCGATTTGCTAATACTATAGTTTCGCTTTAAAATTGGTTGCAAAAAACATGAAAAAATGCTACATGTAATGAAAAAATGCTAAATTTTTATGGAAAATCGTACTAATCTTACCAATTTACTCGTTAAAGTGACTTTCTAATCTTCCTTTTGAACCGCGACTTTTGTCGCAACGCTCATTTTACTAATACATGTACTCAGTTTCGCTTGCAGACTGTAATATTTCCTGTTGAATAAATGGACGTTTATTGTGTGTAGGCCTCTATGCACAACTCCATTTTTTATTTTTTTTAAATGGTTAAATTAAATTTACAAAATTTATGATCGCAGGAATTGCGTTGAAACGCCAGCTTGCTGGATTGATCCTATCAGGTGAACAACAGAATTCAATTATATTAATAGGCCGCAGTACAAAGAGGAAAGGCTGTGTAAGATTTATGATCATAGGAATGAGCAACAGAGTTGAATGGTGGAACGCCAGCTTGCTGGACGACAGCTTGCTGGATTGCGTTTTTGAATAACAAAGATTCTCTTTGGGAGTGACTATTCGGCGAGCCCAGCTCTCTGTGCAGTCACTTTGTTTCAGCTTGGATAGCGCGCCGGAGTAATTAGTTATGCACTGCGGCGACCAATGAAAGTCGAGATTACAAAACAGCAAAATGGCGGATTCGATGACCGCCCTTCCACTTCGATCAAATATCGGTGAAAAAAGAGCTGGGGCCTCCGGCTTATGCCAGTTTTTGGCCTAGTTTTGTTGATTTTGTTGGTTAGTAAACATCAGGTCCCCTCTTCGACTCCCGCCTGGGGCAACTTTTTTCACCACTTTTCGCGACTCCTGTTTTTTTCTTTTGGCCCTTTCTTTTTTTCTGAAAATACTCTAAATCCACGGAACAAAAATATCATCTGCTAAAATATGGACTTTCGTAATTTAGAAATTATTCGTACATATAGCATCATTTTTTACTGCCACGCGACTAATTCACATTTAACCATGGTGCTAGCAGAGAGGGCCACTCGCCAACACCTCCTCATGAATAATTAATGAGGCCCATCAGCTCGCTGAGCAAGGCAGAATTTGTTCACTGCACATCCATCCGGCTCGCTGTGCAACTGCGCAACACAAATCTGCTCAAAGAGCAGCTCGCTATCTAAGAACATGACGGATCGTTGCACAGAGAGCGGCTCGCCAAAAAACACCAGCCATTTTCTTTATTGTGGTTTATCACTACATATCATAAAAAACAACTTCCCTAAAATCAGAGCCGCGTGTGCGAAAATATGGTCATAATAGCATTGGAAACGAACCGCGAAACTTGCTCACCTTTCAGGATCCGTAGCGACAGCAGAGCTGATCGTGAAACGGCGAGGCCGCAAGCAAAGCTTGATAAAGGAACAATGGAATATTCGCAGAGCGACGGCAGAGCCGATTCGGCAAAGCTGACACTTCGTGATGTGGTAATTGCACAATGGGATATTACCACACTGAGGGAAAATTTCTTTTTCACTTTTCTTATGAACAATAGTTAAGAGTACACTAGACCACACTTAGCCTAAGTGTGCTTTGTGAATCAGGCCCCTGGATTGTAAGCCCCAACGCTCTAACCACAGGGCTATTTCCACAATTACAATAGTAGGATGAAATCAGCTTATGTTGACCTTATTTAGTAAAGAACTGAAAGGGACGCTGACTTCCAAGTTGTGGCACAGGAACGTAGATAGATCGTGTCACCAATGGAAGCTGAGGTCACAAGAACGTGATAGCACAAGAACGTAGATCGTGTCAACAAGGGATGCTGACTTTCAAGTTGTGGCACAGGAACGTAGATCGTGTCACCAAAGGACGCTGACTTCCAATTTGTGGACAAGAACGTAGATCGTGTCACCAAGGGACGCTGACTTCCAAGTTTGGCGTAGTTCACGTCACCAGAGTTCCTGTCAAAAGATTCAAGTTTAATGTTGGAGGAGACTCACTTTGCACATGACAACCAATTTACATCTTGACAAAGTAAAACCGGCAAAACACAATAATGACACTGCTGACGGAGGGCCCCTGTAAATCTTATCCTAATACTGTATAAATCCACAACGATCCTGAATGAGCTGGTCGCACGAATCACAGGGTGCAACGGCCCTGGGTCCATGTTCCCGAAGCGGTCTTTAGGTTAACGATGTCACTGGTAAAATGCATAGCGTAACGACATCGTTAACCTTACGACGGCTTCGAGAACATGGGTCCTGATCCAGTTCCATCTCATTGGTTCACCAGTTGTAAAAATTCCATCATAGATTTGACAAAGAGTATTGCCAACGAAGTTCATCTTTGTCTGTCAGCCAACCCTTGCATTCAACTTCTTTGTCGTTGTTGCATTGCTATCACGGGGTAAGGGAGCTATCACCACTTCACGGATACATGTAGGCCTACTTCAAAACGGGTGAATGCACAAAAAGAGAAGCAATAAAATCTCAATGCCAGTCTGGCTTATCCATGTGCTGGGAAGTTCGGACCATACCGGTGTAACCTTTTCCAGTGTTCCCCTTATCTCAGTGTTGCCAAACAATCGACAGCTTGAGAGACCACGACTTTTTAATGGAATCCTATTGTGTCTCACAGGTCGGCGCTAGGCGGCGCTCGGTATGCACGCACCAACCTGTAGTCTCGTGCCACCAGACTTTTGCAATTTCCAATAAATTTCCAATTTTAGAGTCTGGTCCAGATGGTTACTTTGACTTGTAAAACCATCATGGCGGACAATCTACCGACGATGACGTAGAACACAACTTGCTGCTAATCACGTGATCGTCACTTCATTCCTCCTGCAGCTACGTCACCAACTTTTGAGGCACATGATGCATTGGTAGTGACTAGCCAATCAGCGAAGCTCCCCTTATTTTGAATTTTCGGAATAAGCAATTACAATGAAAATTGCGTTCCGTGCCAGACCCTCGGTCTCACGACCTCGGAGTATGACCGAGGGGCTGGTTGCGCGAGACTAACCAACCTGTGTCCGCGCGCGGCGCATCACACCAAAATTTGTTAGTTTCTAAATACGCGAGCCAAATCACTGCTTGAACTGGGTAATCACGTGATCTACTGCGCCACGAACATAAATCCTAGGAAAATAGCGAAATGAGGCTTATTTCTTGCAAACTTTGTAAATAATTGACTGATATTTCATTTCTGATGAGAAATTGTCACAGATATGACATTGTTGAGAAGAAGAGCATGATATCCTGACACTGATGATGAACTAGGGAATCGACCGCCATCTTGAAAATGCAACAAGTGGCACGCGGTGACAGGCCAGTGCGAGGTACGAGCGCCACCTGTCGTGACAATGAGTGGAATCCCTTTTCGTTTCACAATGTACCCCATACAATTACGGGAAACGCTGTAGCACTTTACATCCGTATTCTTGTGTTTGAAGAGCTTTCACGAATATTTCAACCCGGTCAACTGTTGTAATCCCCTCACCAGTCGTTAGGTGATTTTCGTCCATTGTGTTTCACAGGTCGGCGCTAGGCGGCGTATGCACGCTGTGAGGAATGAGCGCCACCTGTCGTGACAATGGAACTTCGTCTTCTCCGTTGCTGTAGTCCCAAATGACGCTGAACTTGACTGAATGTGTCTCTTCTTCGTCTACTTGCTGTGGCCAAACAAATATCAACATTGAAATCCGCAAAAAACAAAGGCAATCTCATCATGAATTAAAAACCCCATCCCCTCCAGCAGATCTCCGGGTCCACAGACTCATCCGCGGTGGTAAACATGCCCCATTTGATTTCCCCGTCGTCTCCTCCTTGTCTTTCCTTGCATTAATCTCATTTGTGAAGATACCAAAAATAAACCAGCAGGATAGCCTTGCTAGTAGGGTTGACTCGCTTTCCGTAGGTTTATTTCGACTATAATGTGTAAGACGTCATGAATTATGGTTTTCATGAGTTCAATGTTCGTTGCTGTCGTCACATGAGTATAAATATGTTTGCCGGCGGGACTTCTACGTAAGAATTCATCTTTGATATACTTTATACAGGCATCTGGGGTACTGTCACCTGAAATATTGAGAAAATGCGCACATTAGTTAGGAACCAAACTACATGAAAAAGGTACGACTACATTTTTTGTAAATATTAAATCAAGTTTTTTTTACGATTCTTTTGGGAATTCAGATTCAGGGCCAAT
This sequence comes from Notospermus geniculatus, assembly GCA_002633025.1. Taxonomy (NCBI): domain Eukaryota; kingdom Metazoa; phylum Nemertea; class Pilidiophora; order Heteronemertea; family Lineidae; genus Notospermus; species Notospermus geniculatus. Next base: position 240 of record NMRB01001633.1, on the reverse strand, counting down.
AGGGCTTCTAAGATGTTTTAGGCCCACATGCAATCCACCATTTTAAACTACATGTACATTTACGCGTGACTTTTAATTACATGTAGGCCTACCTGTTGCGGAGTCGTGAAGAGCAAGGAGGGTGAGGAGTCGTGAAGAACACGTGGGATGAAGAGTCATAGAGCACGTGGCATGAGGAGTCATGAAGAGCACGGAGGGTGAGGAGTCATGAAGGACACGTGGAGTGAGGAGTCACACAAC